>CAEFZX010007682.1:0-12706 GCA_903066825.1 Alfaro cultratus | reverse complement strand
GTCATTTTCACAGGTGGTGGAGCGTTGTTGTTTGCAGCTGCTGAAAGTAACTACAAAAGTTACTTTTAATGTAACTTTCCAAATCAAGTAATCAGTAATCTAAGTAACTTTTTCAAGGAGTAATCAGTAATCTGATCTGATTAGTTATTTTTTTTAAAGTAACTATGCCATCATTGTATATATATATATATATATATACATATATATATACAATTTAGCGACAGAAATCACACTTCCTGTCCTAAAGAATTTTACTTCAAATAGGTTTGTTCTTCAAGAACAGTATTTGTTTGTGCATACCTAAAAAAGAAGCAACAAATATAGTTGTTGTCACTTTTATCATTATCATTACAATACCACAACACTTTATGATAAAACTTTAGGTCCATATATGTTAGAGTTTTTGATTACAGTATTATATGTACAGATAACTATTTTGTTTGTGATTTCTATCCACATCCTTCAAAACTAAGAGACTGAACCTTGAGTTTCTAGTGCTGGATTTCATTATTTATAGGTGAGATGCACCAGCAGAAGCTGCAGCTGCTTCACTTCCTCTTCTCCTAGACAGTCAATTCGTTTATCTAGAAGTTTTAATCAGCTAATGTGCTAAAATACAGCTAGGATTTTATTAAAGAGGAACATCTTGGTGTGTAACCACCTTATAATCAGAATTATATACTATAGGTCACCTGATTTTATTTTGATTTTCTTGGTTGCAGATTTATTTAAGAAATGGATTCAGTAAGCGATTCTGCCTTTTTTTGCCAAGAAAAGTTGGACATTCAGTGTCTGTCAGTGGTTCAGTATTACTTCTGGGTTTTTGAGTTTGTAATAACAGTTCAAATGGCTGAATAAGAAAAAAAAATCATGCCAAATCTAGTCTGCACTGACTTGATGGTAATGATCGGTTCGAAAGTGACTTCAATTATAGATGTACCCCCAGTAAACCGTTGCGGAGTAAAAATGTCAGTCTCATTTTAAAGCAATAAAAGCATTAAAATATCTGGAAGAGAGAAAGCAGCTGTTTTGGAAATATAGACATTTTAAAATGAGTTTAGAGGGTGCTAACATCATGACCATTGTCTTTTTTAAACATTATTTCATACAAAATATAAATTAAAACTCATACACATTTTAGCTGTGAACTTGATTCATGGTGTCTAAGCGAACTATGAACATGAAATAATTCATTTTAACCTGTCTGAAGTGAAATTAGAAGAAGTTCCTGAATGAATTGCTCATCCTTTAGCATCTTACATAAGTGAAATGCATCATTTGAGGTGAGAAGTACCAGAGTTCATTTATGAAAATATTTGAAACATGGTGGCAGCTCTATAAACTCTATTTTCTGTGTCATAATGCAGATGACTCCAAGATTTACAAAAGGCTGCTAACGTTTCAGAATCCTTCCTGGCTTTCTTCTTATCTGCTGAACGCGTTGCTTTCTCTCCCCTTTTTGCAGCCTGGAACCAACTGCAGACATGTTTAGACATATAATAATAAATTAGCTGTAAATTTGTTTTACTCTTGTTGTAGTTTCTTACATATTTGGCTTAATTTTTAAACATCTCACTGAAAGCTGTGACTTTACAGTCATATTGACTCAGCAACAGTCTAGACAACAGTGTTATTGTCAAAGTAAAAGGAAAGTCAAAGCAAAGTAGTAGTAGTTCTGAATTATTTTTTTATTTTTTTCGTTTCTGATCATCTCGTGAAGATCAAACTGAGAATTTTCTGATTCCTGATGCCTTTCCAGTGAGAGCACTTCTGATCATTTGATTAGCAAATGATTGACAATAGCAGAAAGTCCAACTAAACTCTGATCATCCTATTAGAGACTTTTGTATTCAATGTGGTTATAATAATCATTAAAATCAATTCAATAACATAACGATGGGAGGGAAAAGGAATAATTGGGTTAAAAGCCATGTGACCGTCCCTCACAGTGACACTGAAAATTAAATTGTCAAAATAAAAGATCTCTTCAACACATTTGTAAAACCTCAGCTGCCACCATGTTTCAAATATTTTCATAAATAAACCCATGTAAATTAGTTTTGCTGAAGATAATGTACGACTTGTGGGTGTCCAGATACTGTGATTCTCCTTTGTAGAATAATCCACAGAAATAATTGAGCTCTTTCTCAGTGTCGAACATTTAATTTCTTTTCTGCTACTCAATCAGCGGTCACCGAACTCAGCTGTCCCCGAACGTTTGCTCTTCGCCCCATCTGGGAAGCCTTTCAAAATAAAACCTTTCCAAAACACTTTACATTTTCATAACGCCAATTTTCATTCTTACACTACTTCCCCCTTACAACAAAAGAAGCGTCCCCTCTTCAAATATAACAAATAAAATGGGCTGACTTAGTACAACAAGAAAACAGCCATTTTCATAAACCAGAATTATACTATTATGTGGTACAGGAATGAACTGTTAACACAGGGAAGAAAGGAAGAGAAAAAAAATCACAACGCAACTTAAAAAAACAAAAAAACATACTGAACAGGGCATCAGAGTAACCGAAAGTCATAGCTTAACAGTGAAGAGGAAAAAAAAAATTACCTTCAAAAGTCAGGGCTATACCTGTCTGGAGGACGAATGAGGCGCCCGGACCTAGTTTGTAGTTTCACTGGGGGTGGAACTGCACTGACTGGTGGGCCTGCTCATGCACCTGCACCTGGAGTACTGCCCTCACCTTGACCTCTAGATGGCGTAACGTGCCATGTCAGGTGTCCCCATACTACTATACTCAAATGTCCAAGGCCTAGAGCCTAAGAGGGCGGTTAGAGAGGTGAGTGGGAGTTCATACATGGTGGAGCATCTATCACAGATGACCTGGGTACAGGGGACCTATACGGCTTGAGGCGGTTGTAGTGAACAACTTTGGGTTTAGCTCTGGGGTCAAGTTGGTTTAACATCCATGTCTGTCTCAAAATCCAGCCATCTTAAAACTTTGAAAGGACCAGTCCATTTAGGAGCCAAATTATGCCTAGACAAAGCATGGATATCAACCCACACGAAATCCCCAGGATCATAAGCTTCATGTTTCACTTGCCTGTCATAATAGTGCTTCTGTTGTAAGGCTGCAGCAGTAATGTTAGCAGTTGCAGTGTCAAAAGCAAAACACAGTTTGTTTAGGACACTAGTAGCATACTCATTAGGTGCACATGTTAGCGGGAGCACTACAGAAAAGATCGGCTGGTAAAGGAGCCTCCCTACCATGAACCAAAAAGAACGGGGTGAAATTTGTAGTGGAGTGAACACGAGTGTTGTATGCAAACTCAACCTGCTTCACGTGTTCATCCCGCTCACCCCCTTTTGAATAAAGGTTCTTGGCTAACTGGTCTTTTATTGAAATGTTAGCCCGTTCCACCATTCTATCTGACATTGAATGAGATGGAGATGTCCTTGTTTTGTGTACACCCATACTTGAACACAGACATTTAATAAGGTCTGAGTCAAGCTGCTGTCCCTGGTCTGTGTGTAAGCTGTGAGGAACACCATGGCGACAAATGTAGTCCTCAACCAAACACTTTGCTACAGTAACGGCTCTCTGGTCAGGAAGCGCATACAGGTTAATGTACTTTGTGAAATAGTCCATTACACAAGCATGTATCGGTTTCCATGAATAGTGAGGGGCAATTCTGTGAAATCCATTGCTATTTTTTCAAATGGCTTTGAGACAACAACATGTTTCAAAGGGGCCTGCTGATGGGGCGTTAGCGGCCGCTGTGCCTCGCACACCACACATTCTAAACACCACTCAGTTATACCTCGAGACATGTAAGGCCAGTAGCACCTAGCTTGAGCACACTGTAAAGTCTTTACTACATCAAAATGTCCAGCAAGAGAATGACCATGTAGTGCCCTGAACAACTCCTTTTGCAGACCACTTGGAACAACTATCTGCACAACAGGATCACCAGGGAGAAGCCGAACCTGCCGACAGAGAAGAGTCACTAACAATTAGTTTTGGAAACTCCCTCCAAAAGTGTCTATGCTCTGCGGAGCACTTCTTTATCTTTGCAAAGGGAGGCCTGTTATTTGTGAGCTTGCACATTGATAGATAAACCGTCTGTAGTTACAGCACAAACCTAAAAAGGCTCTCACTTCTGTGGGGCTGTTTGGGGTGGGCCACTGCTTTACTTTTTCAACATTTTTGGAATTGGGCCTAAGGCCTCCAGCAAATACAACATGTCTGAGAAAAAACACTTCTTTTTGCGCAAAGTGGCATTTGGAGGGTTTCAGTTTCAGATTGGCTGCTCTGAAGCGGCCGAAGACTTCTTAGGTGTTCCAAATGAGCAGAGAAGTTAGCACTGTACACAATTACATCATCAAGGTAAACAAGGCAGGTTTTCCATGACAGACCTTGTAAAACCAACTGCATCAGATGCTGAAAGGTAGGTGGAGCATTTACCAGTCCCATTGGCATTAGATTAAACTGGTAGAGAGCTCTACCAGTGGTGAAAGCTGTTTTCATTTTATCTTGTTCAACAAGCTGCACTTGCCAATAACCTGATGAAAGGTCCATGGTGCTGAAAACTGAAGAGCCTCTGAGCGCATCCAGTGTATCATCAGTACGCGGCAAAGGATGAGCGTCTTCCGTGGTGACTGCATTTAAACCCCTATAATCTACACAAAGCCGCCATGAACCATCCTTTTTTCTCACCATGACCACAGGGGCAGCCCATGGGCCATGACTGACCTCAATGAGTCCCTTATCCAACATTTCAGTCACCTGTGATTCAATGATCTCCTGCATTTGTGGTGAGCTGCTGAAGCTTGTTTATGAACAGGGGGTGCAGTGCTGGTATCACTTTTGTGCTTTACAATGTCTATTCTTCTAAAATCATTGGGGTTTTTCTGAAAAACCCCAATGATTTTTGGGTTAGGGTTAGCAAACTCATTGAGTTTGCTAAAGGTCAACTCAATGACCTTTAGCAAAAGGTCATTGAGTTGAGACTTTTCCACAGGAGACAAGTGTTCCTCTGTCAGATCAAATGGCACTTGTAGCTGTTGATTGAATTGACTTGAGTTGGTGGTTATGCGAGTTTGGTCCATGTCAGTGCGACATATAGGGGTTGTCTGAAATGGAGTACAGTCCAGAACGATGTCCTCTTTAAAGACAGGCCTACTTTCATCCCAGGTTGTAACATAACAGGTCCATTGGTTGGGTTCAGAAGATGGACAACAGCAAAACCATTTCTAGCTGTGGATAGAGTATGTGCCACAGAAATGCCATCCAAGTCCAACTGGTAAGGCTCAAGGCAGCCATCAAAGACATCAGGAATGTCCACAGTTACCTTCGGGGGGGGGGTTAATGACACTTCACAGTTGACCTCACAATGTGGAGGAACCACCATACATTCTGTTATACATGCAGTACAGGTCAAGGGAGCCAACTGGGTTTTTCTGAGGAGAGGAATATCTGCTCTACATAAATTGCAGATTTCCCAAACAAAATCCAGAACTGCATTATGGAGTTGTAAAAAGTCCATACCAAGGAGAGTGCCTTCACTGACATTCCTCATCACCTGCACATCATGGTGTAAGGCAGAGGTGCTCAAGTCCAGTCCTCGAGATCTACCATCCTGCAACTTTTAGAAGCATCCTTATTCCAACAGACCAGGATCAGCTCTAAACAGACCTGCTAACGAGCCATTCAGTTGATTCAGGTGTGTTGGAGCAGGGATGCATCTGAAAGTTGCAGGGTGGTAGCTCACGAGGACTGGACTTGAGCACCCCTGGTGTAAGGTATGTGAGCCCATCTTAAGAGTCATTTCAATGGGGCCTAAGGTGTCTAAACTATGGCCCGTCACTGCTTTTGATAAGACAAAGTTTTTTTTAAGGGTCTTTTAGCTAGTGCAGGAATAGTCATTCTGTTTTTTTTACTTATAAATGAAATGTGGGAGCCTGAATCCAACATAATGTGTATGTCAGACCCCTCTAAGATCCCATTAGAGGTAAAAGGTGTTTCACTGCTGCCATCATTGTGCTGGGTTCTGGAAGTTCTAGCGTGGTAAGTGGGGAACCACCAGGTGGCAGTGACACACCATTTTCAACTCCAGTAATTCCACGTTCATTTAGGGCTTTATTTAAGTGAGCTGATGAGAGCCCCTCCTCAAAAGCTAGTGTTCGTTTCCCTGATAGTATGAGCCATCAGTTGAGTAGCCTGGATGGTTATGATCGGAATGGTAGTCAGTTGGTTGGCGATGATACATAGGTGGAGGTGCCATGAATTTTTGGTCCTAAAACAAAATGTGTTTTCGTTGAGGGCTTTGATTCCTCCACCTCGAGTCATATTGGTGTCTCCCAGGTGATTGGCGACGTCCTCTACTGTCGTCATTGTAGAAGCCACTGGACCGTGAATATTTTTCACTGCTGGCCCTGAAAGAAGGGGAACCAGATTATAATTTTGACTGCGTCCATTTCGGTGTCTGTACTAAGGGGAGGGCTGGCGAAACTGACTCGTTGGTGAACGAGAATCTCTGTTATCCAACTTCAACTTTAGTGTCCCTCGTTCTTTATTGAGATCCTTTACAGTACTAGTGAGGTCCTGTATGGCAGTTTTCAGGTATGCTTGCTCACTGGAAACAGTATTTACAGAAGGGGATGTGCTTGCATCTTGTGCTGCAGCACCTGGCAATATAGGTGATATTAAACGAGCAGCCTGACGAGCCCGCTCTGCTCACCCCACTCTCGTGGCACTTGATCTGTAGCTCCTGATCCAAACTAGCAATGAAACAGGACATTTTCATGTACTCACTCGCATTTTTCTCAAAATCAGGGAATGCCTCTTTCACTAGACGACATATATCTGCAGCATAGACTTCCATCGCTTCATTTGGCAGCCGATGATGTGTATTGGGAAAAGTTTGAAATGAGGCAACGACATCCTTCTGGCCAAACTCGTCCTGGAGACGCTTTTTGGTAGCCTCAAATGAACTTAGTGTGGGTAAATTGTCCCACACTATAAAAAGTTCAGGCGGCAACAGTGTGGGTAATTCCAGAGCCAGATCAGTGTCCAAATCCACGGTACTGTCTTTATAAAGAGCTTGCTGAATGACCTCATAGCGGCGAGCCCACAGAGTAAACGACTCACATTACAGAAGCGCGTGGGGAGTGGGATTCCCCTGTTCGAAACAACCGGAATGCGTTGGCTGTGCCCAGCCCCGCGCTGAAGCTCCTGGCTGGATGTGGCTGGCCTTTCGTCCTCTGACATGGTGAATAACACTGTATAATCCGAGCGAAACACCTATGTAACACTGATAGCTAAAAAAAAAAAATAGTAACCGCTGACGTTGTATTTAAGTAACGGGTAGCTCGGGCACAAAAAAAAAAGAAATACGACAAACCGTGAGAAGAGTCCCAAACTCGACACTGGTGCCACCAGTACTCATGGGTGTCCAGATACTGTGATTCTCCTTTGTAGAATAATCCACAGAAATAATTGAGCTCTTTCTCAGTGTCGAACATTTAATTTCTTTTCTGCTACTCAATCAGCGGTCACCGAACTCAGCTGTCACTGAACGTTCGCTCTTCCCCCCCATCGAGAAGCCTTTCAAAATCAAACCTTTCCAAAACACTTTACATTTTCATAACTCTAATTTTCACTCTTATAATAATGTATTTCTTAGAAGTCCTTTGAAGGTACTGAACTGCAAAAACAACAAAAACTATTATTAAAATCAGATAGACAATAAAACCTTAAAATGAGCACTGAACTCTGTTAATAACGTGTTTTTGATCAATTTAAATTAATTTTGTCCAACAAAGTCAGAACCAGATAAGACTCACCTGCTCTCAATTTGCAGTCTCTGCATTATCTCAGTAATGAATAAATAATGTTTTTACTAAAATATAAAGGCAGCAGATTATTTTCCGTTTCCCTATCACAGTTACTAAGATAAGCGCCGTCTGAGAGCATCACAAGTGCTCTTATCAAAAAAATAATTATCCCAGAGGCTAAACCCAATCTTGGTGCTCTGATAAAAAAGCCAGATAAGGAAAGTCTGTGAGGGTTGCTAAAAAAGTTTGAAAACAAAAAAATAAAAACAGCACAAAGGGAACGTGAGGTTCCTGAGCTTGCCCTGGAACGTGCTGGAGAGAACGCTTCAAGCTTTAATATACACTAACCGCACTGACACACTGATGTTTACAAAGCTTTCATCAGTAATCCCACAGCTTTCTGGATGTAAGATTCAATGGTCTGTGGAAGCTGAAGTGGAGCTCCTCCAAGATGCAGCGCATCAGTTTATTTGTTCTTGGAGAAATTAAAACCTAGTATACAGTCAGACTCGATAGAGATTATTCTCTCTGCTTTTCAGCTTTTGTACAAAAAGCGCTGTGCGCTCCAAGTTATTGAGCACTTTTGCAAATTGCAAAGATACGTTTCAGCGAGACGTTTGATAAAAACTCCTTGACCCTTTCAGCAGGTCCAGCAGCCCACGGCACATGTCCAAAAAGCTCAAAGTAATCGTCTGTTCTCAGCAATATGTCCGAGATATCTGTGAAAACCTTTTGCAGGGAGCTGCAGTCTGCAGCATCAGAAGGAGTTTTGACAGACTAACGACAGCTGAATGCCAAAGTGAGCGAGAGAAACTTTCAGCATTGAAGCTCTGCAAACTTTTGACTCTGACAGTGATGACAGCCTCCATCCAAACTTTAGAGAAAGTGCAAAATACACTTTCTGCCCCATGGGTTAATTTAGTTTTTTCATATTTACAATTTGTGCTTTTTGTTTAGCTTCCAACATATAGACTCTTAATTCACACACTTTGATGATATGAAAGTGCCTTTTTTCTCTTTTATTCCAGACAGTTCTAATGTCTGTTCAAGGTTATTGCCACTTCTTACCAAGGCTGCATGCTAAGTATCAATTATTTGAAAAAATCTGACCTTCTGGCTACTCCAATATTTATTCCTCGATATTGACAGAAATCCATCTGTCTCTGGGATTCCAATCCAAAATCTTCTAACACCTCTGGGCCACCAGCAGATGGCGATAAAATTTACATCAAAATACGATAAAGAAGATCCTTAGCACGGCTTAAGTAGTATGCTAGTGTGCTAGGTTGGAAATATCCCAATACAGTTGTAGCTTTTTTTTTAAAAATCTCTTAACCTTTTTTCACAATCAACTTCTTCAGCTTCAGTTTGAGGTTTAATGGCAGCAGAGTCAGGGCAAAGTAAGAGAGAAAAAGTCCCAAAAACAGTTGCTATGGTGATATTTCTGAAACTGGTATTATTCATGTTTTAATGGGACTGTGACATTGCTTCGCTCCACAGATATACAACACAGTTTTTATCCAAAAAACTGTTACTGTGGATGAAAGATAAAAATCAAGTGGAAGTCTGTTTTCCAGCATATTTGTGTGGAAATGGCATTAATGGGTTTTATGTCTGAGATATCATCATCCTTAAAATCCTTTAAATTCCTTTTGTTTTTTTTTTCATTATGGAAGCTTGGTGGGCATTAATGTTGCAGCAAAAGAGCTTCTGATGGAACCAATCACAGGAAAATGTTGGCTAGCTGAGCAAGTTTCCCAGCCACCCATTGCCTGGCCTGCTGCTATGCAAACACACCATCCTCGTCAGGGCTTGGAAACTGATATAAAACACAGCCAGACTTTTTAAAATTGCTACATGTGACATCCAACAGTTATCTCCAGAGGCCTTAAAACACTTGAGAACACACCTTCAATGTACCAGTGATGCTCTTCAAATCATTTGCTGATTTAAAGATGGACTGATTGACCCAGCCAGCTGCAGTTTTGATCGATATAGATGCTAAACACACACATTACTGCAGGTTCTATAAATATAGTTATTTTGAATCAAACAAAAACTTATGGAATTACAAGATCAAAGGTCTACCTTTATTTGATAGATCTGACATTAAAATATCTGTATTGGCCGATGTTAGATATTTCGTTATGTGTTGTATTCGTACCATAAGTAAGTGATTGTATTTTCATGGTGTGGAAAGGAAATATAAATAATATTATTAAATATTGGTTATTTGCCATAACAGTAATATTAATATAATATGCTGATGCCAGATTTTCACATCGGTGCATCCTTAGTGTTTCATATAAACTCAAAGTGCAACAAAGAGCATGCTTTTGATAGTACTGATACATTTTAATCGAAAAAACAAAAATATAATTTTCATGTTTAAGTCAAACTGATATTTCCTCAGTGCTGAAAAACCTTTCCGTCCTGCAGTCATTTCCTTACTGGTTCTTTTCAGCAGACTCTATCCAGCAGTCGTTATCAGGTGCCTGGAAACCAGTTAGGCAGCTGTCAGCTCGGTTCACTTTGCTCTGCGTTTGTTGTTACAGTCGTATCGAAAGCTTTCACACATGTCTATAGACAGTTTTTGGAAATGCAACCAACCATAGACTCAATGGATGCGGTTTTGCAGTGAGAGGAAGGGTTCAGCCAAGCTGCACGTTGTAATTTAACATTCACTGGCGTTTATATTATGTATGTGGGGGGTTTTTCGGCTCAAGTCAAGGATATTTGGATTTATACTCTGTGCACAAGCAGCAGAGAAGGGTAAAGGTCTGTGTGTCTGCAGGGCTTTACACATGCATGTCTAATTGGATCTTTGTGTGCGGCAAAGGGAAGAGATTGAAATCATTGGAAGCAAATTGACAGGTTGTTATTCTCTCTGTGCCGACAATAAATTTGTCCAGCTCATATAAACTGACTGTGAGGTAGGCAAAGCTTGTGCAGGAAAAGAGAGGGTTAGAAGGACACAATGCAGAAGGACAGAGCTGAGGGGAATGGGAGAGCCTTAAAGTAATGTGTGGCTGGTGGACTGAGGCTTTTGTGCAAAGACTTGTTCAACTCATTCAGATTTAAATGGAGGGCTGATGTTGGGTTGAGCGATTTTGCTGTGACTTTAAGAATCTATCATGTCTAATTCAGATTAGTCCTGGACTCCTGTGACAGCATTCAGGAGTGCAGCTGAAAGGCAGACTTTTCTCACTGATTATTACAGTTTAATGCTAAAAGTATAGAAGGTCTTGGTTATTATTAAGTAAACAAGAGAAAAATCACTCTGCAACGCCACTAAAATATGTTAAAGCTTTATGTTCTTAGCTTATAGTGGCCAAATGAGTACTACCAAGTTGCTCACTCAATCCAGCTCTAACAAATGGGTTCAAGGCCCCGTTTACGCGCTGAAACAAACAGCCAGTCGTTTATACATCTCCAGATATCGGATTCTCTCACGTCTGCACATTTTCCAATCAGGTTTTCTATGTCACCCCATGTAAACATGGGAAGTACTCTGCAGGTGTGAAAGTGCACATGAACAGAGCATTGTCCTCTGTGCTACTTAACCTCTTCAGTTTAACACGTCATCTGATACAGAAAGATATGTGTTGATATGTGTTACCTGAGCAGTTGGTCATCAGAGACGAGTTTCCGTTTTCTAAATGAGGTGGAGGCTAAAGGCTCTCACACACTCAGGTGTACACGCGTACATACTGAACACCTGAGTGTGTCCGCCAGTGTTGTGGTACTGGAGACCGGTCTTGGTCTCGAGACCGTTGTCAAGACCATTTTTGATGGTCTCGGTCTTGTCTCGGACTCGGGTGCTGAGGACTCAGGTGCTGAGGACTCGGGTTTTTATTTCAAGACCAGTCAAGACCGCAACTGTGAAAATATCACTAAACCTACAGCATTCTATCCAGTTATTTTTTAAGATAAGAGTTTGTTTAATATTGGTCAAATTTATTTCAGCTCTAAGTATTTAATATCTAGGTGTTTTTATGGGAATGTGAATCTTTCAGATCAATTTGATTAGCAATTTTGATCATATTTCACATTTTATTGTGTTATGTAGCGTGGGCGCTGGTCTTGGTCTTGACTTGGTCTCGGACAATAAAAGTCTTGGTCTTGTCTTGGTCTCGGGTTAGGTGGTCTTGATTACAACTCTGGTGTCCGCAGACGGTTGAGATTTCATCATCAGGTGTACTGATTGCCTTCATTTTTAATGACAAATTCCTTAATTTCCCACAATCCAAATGGATAGTAGCAAGTTAGAATCCTTCCATGTGTAGACCTACTTCCTGTTTGAATATTGTATGCTGCAGTTGGCCAATTAAAGTTTTAGCCTTATTAGTCCCAGACACCACTTCCTCATGCCATGCATCCAGTTTGAAGAAATCAATCAAACATCCACCCAAACGTCCATCCATACATCCATGGATGTATGGATGTATAGTAAACCGTCCTTAAAACCCAGAGGTTTTAAGGACGGTTTACTTACTACAACAGCATAGATTCAGTATCAAAAACTCACTTTGGTTATGTCTAAAGGCCAAATGTTTGTTGGGTTAGAGAAATGTTCAAAAACAACAATGCCTTGTTGTTTTACAGACCTTCATTTTGATCTTATTCCCTTTGAAGCTTTTTGTTTCGATTGAGACAAAAAGCTCAGTTTGCTGAGTCCAGGGGCGCAACTACATATTTTTGAGGTGGATGCAAACATCTCACCAGCGCCCCCCACTCCCCCTGCGCCCCCAACTTCTTCTTATAGCTTGATAGGAAGCCTGATCCAAACTGGCAACCCACATTAATAAAATGATGAAATCATATTGCCCACAAAACAATGTATTAATAAAAGATATCAATGTTTTTCCAACACAATCCTAACAAACGTTTTTAATGTTCCCTTCACAATAT
>CAEFZX010007681.1:0-17684 GCA_903066825.1 Alfaro cultratus | reverse complement strand
GCCAAGTCCTTCTGAGTGTTAGTCAAATTTTTGTTGTTGACATTTTTCCAAGTTATTCTAACATTTTCTTCGTTCAAATTTCCAATAGGGGTTAATCTATCTGGAGGAGATAGCTTGTTCTCTATTGTTTGTCTTTTTATCAGTTCTGGTGCAATCTCTCCTATACCACCTGAGCGATCCACCTACTGGATCATGGAGTCGCTCCTGCCAGGTAAGTATGACGTTCATTCCTCTGACTGATCAATATCAACTTCACACATCCGGTTCTGACTCACGGTGGGAGATTCAAATGTTCCCTGAGTCACTTTAGGATTTAACATTCAACTAAACACAATCAGAGACTCAGAGAAATAATACATTTAAATTTAGAAAAACTCAGAAATGTTAGTTTATCTCAGAAGTTTTCTAATAAAAAACTTCAGAGATTAATTTTTGTTAATATATTTTTTTCTTTAAAAAAAATCTACCTTACAAACTAAGAAAGACATTGTCTAGAAAAAGAAACTTGGATAAAACTCAACTGTTCAGATTAATCTCAGAAATTGAAAAAAGAGGAAAAACATTTTCCTTCTTTTAGCATAAAGGCAGGAACAGCAGTAGAGCTTGTTGTGCTGATTGATCTGTTGGGCTTGAAATGATCACAGTAAATTCAATATTTTACTCATGTTTTGTTTGTTTTAGACAAAAGGAAGTTTATGTGCTAATTCATTAATTTTGAACCAACTGGCTGATTATGAAACTACTTTTAGATGGAATTATTAGTCTCATTTTATTTAATTTCCAATCATACACGTTTTCTACTTAACTGAGGTTTAGTAGGTTGAAGAACTGAAATTACATGGAAATATTCTTTAAAAATATCAGTTTACTTTTAAAGAACTTCTACAAAAAACATTGTTTATTAGTTTTTCCGTGTTATCTCCATAAATTTTCTTTCATGTTGAGTAAATGAATAACTTCATTTTAACATTCATAACTTAACGGTATCAATAGTAAAAATCCCGAACATTTAATTTCGCGTTTCTCTGTACGCAACGTGAGCCTCATCGGCCACCGTAGTAGGAGCTTCAGTTGCTGAGAAACCGTCTCTGAAAGTTTCCTTCAGGTTTGTTGTTTAATTTTAGACATAAATTATTGTGTTGTTTAATATTTAGCTGGAGGTGAACCAGTGAAGCAGAGGAGAGTTTTGATAAGTTATCTCGTTTGTCTCAGTTAGCATTAGCCATGCTAGTTAGCAGACTAGCTAGCAGTGATGTTTCTCAGTGTTTTATCACAACATCCGGTGTCTGCAGGTCAAAGGGCGATGCTGTCGGTCCTTTTCAGATCAGCTCTGCATAAATGTAAGTTTAACTGTTTATTTGGTTTATTAACTCGCCGTTTGTGTCCGTCATAGTTACAAAACAAGCATTAAATGGAATCTAGGTGAAAGGTCAAGTTTACGGATTGAGTCAAAGTTCTTAGTGTTTTCTTAAAATGAACACAACATTGTCAACAACATATCTAAAACCAGGTAGACCTCATTCCACGGGTGTCCAAAGTGCGGATAGGGGGCCATTTAGGGCCTTGAAGTGAAGTTGAGCGTCACAGTACAGAAATGATCTTCCATTTTGACCGTTGATGCAGATACACATTTTACAGATGAGTTAAAGTCTAATAAAATGAAAACTCAAAATATTGATCTTTAATCAACCATGTTTGATGCAATTATTCAATTTCACAACAAACATCCAGTGACTTTTCCTCCAGGGCACAAATGTTTGGTGAACTGAGCAAAATAATGCAAGATATTAAACACATAATCTGTTTTTGTTGCTGAGAATAAACACAAAGAATAATAGAAAACAACCAACATTTAAGGCCTTAACATTTCAAATATACTGTAAGATAAAGCAGTTTTTCTACCGAAAAATGACCTACTTATTTTACTTTTTAAAAATTAAAGTTGTCAAAGTAAAAACAAAAAACTTTTAAATATATATATGTATATGTTTATAAAGAAAAATCATAGTACTGATTTTAAACTCAAATGTTTTGCCTCATGTGGTGAAAAGTTTTGCTGCTTTTTTCAGAATTTTATTTCTTTCCTCATAAAAACAAAGTTGAATAACAGTTTATGTGAGAAAAATACTATTATTATTTCATAACATAAAGAATGAACTGAAAGTAACAAATGATCAGCAGCAAATCTACAAAAGGAATGAATAAATTCACATTTAGAAACTTTTTGTTCCCTAGTAGCAAATATTTTCACAACCATGAACAAAATATGCAAATAAAAAGATGGGAGAAACAGTAAACAATGTTTATCATTTGTTCAAGTATAAGTGAAGCAAAACACCTGAGTGGATTTAAACTCCTGATCTGAATCAGAATCTTTCTGTTTTTATAAGTTTTATTCTTTTAAAACATGTTAAACTTTAATTAAAGGCGACGCAGTTTGTCTCCTCAGATGGGTCAAAGGTCAGCTTTTCTCTGTGAGTAAATAAATGAAATGTTTTTGTCGTTCAGACAGCAGGTTGTGGCGACCCGGCCCGGTCAGAACCATGTCGTCCTCAGACGGGCCGCCGGCGCCGTTCACCACGCTGGCCGTCAGCCGGCCGGCCGAGTCCGTCACGCACGTCCAGCTGGACCGACCCGCCAAGCGCAACGCCATGAACAAAGCCTTCTGGAGGCAAGACGAGCCTCCACCCACGCAGCTCCGCTTTCAGTTGTTCAACATTTAACTTCTGGAAAAGCTGGGTGATGTCATCGCGCCAGGCGGCCATCTTGTTTAAGCGTGTTTTACAGCTTCTGCTTATTTGGACTCTGAAGAAAGTGTTAGGCCAGGCTGCGATTTTTTGTTTTTTATGTTTAATTACGAGAGTAAAGCAAAAACATTGCAATAATTAATTTCATACGACAATAAGGTTGAAATAATGCGAGAATAAAATGTTAATATTACCAGAAGACAATTGTAATATAAAAGAATAAAGTAACTTTCTGATTAATCCAAATTGAAATGAGGAAAGTTGAGCTGGTCGCGTTACATCCTGAAGCTTTTCTCTCATGGAAACAAAGTTTTTTCTGGTCATTTTAAGACTTTATTCTGGTAGTTTATTCTCCGTAGTTCAGTTCACAGAAAGCAGGATTAAAATAAAACTCACTTTCTGAGAATATTGTCCATCATTTTTAATTTCTTTTTTATTATTAAAATTAGAAATCAGATTTAATCTGAAAAAATCTGAGATTTTATTTTTGAGCAACATTAAATATCGATTAAATGTAAAGTTTATTGTTAAATATGGCTCATATCTGCCAGTTCAGTGTAATGATTTATAATTTACATCATTAGTTTATATCAATTTTCTTTTTTTTAATATTCTGTATTCAAATTGGGAATTAATTTTACAAGAAAGTCCTGTTAGGTCAAACTGCAATCAGTTAAAATGTTGTTTGTGTTTTTTAAGCCTAAATTCAGAAACAAAAAGGTTCAGTAATTTTCAAGATACAGTTTTAAACCAAGAATCTAGTTTCTACCATTTCAGCTTCTACAAAAACTGTAATAAATAAATGTGAATAAATATTAACTTTATGCTAAAAAAATGTCATAAATTCCCTCAAACCAGGTAACATTAACATCCAGATCATTTTATTTATCTGGATTGAGGCTAAAAATCCCTTCAGGATTGTAAACGCTGCTGACCTTTGACCCAAACATTAAGGGGCTTTTATGGATTTCAAATAAAGTTTAGAAATTATTTTCAACTAGCAAAATATTAAGGTGGGGAAACCCTACTGGTGCAAATACATTTCACAAGCTCTCCCAAATTCCTGAAGGGTGGTCTATTTTTTCCTTCCACTCAACTTTCTGTGAATACTGTATTTGAGGTTTTCTGTTTTCTAAAGCTCTGAGACACTGAATCTTGGGTTTTGATTCTTTGTAAGGCTAAAAATAAGTCATTCATCATGAATTTAGTTAATAGTTTTTCCTTTTGAGACGAGCTTTTGCTCATTTTATTGTTTCGTCACAAATGGAGGTTTTTCCCGTTGTAGGGAGATGGTGGAGTGTTTCCAGCAGATCTCTGATGACCAGGCCTGCAGGGTGGTGGTGATTTCTGGAGCGGGGACGACCTTCACAGCAGGTGAGCGTCCGTCTGTCTGCAAACGGGCCTTTAACAGAAATATGTTTATGGAACCTTTCGTATCAAATACATAATAAACAGTGACATGATTAGTGCAAACATTAGCTGCAGAAATCTAAGAATCTGTTTCCAGTTTCTGAAGTTTGTTTCTTTAAATGCAAAAATCAATCTGCTCCAGGATGACGGCGCATTAATGCCACTGGAAATATATAAAAAACAGGAAGAGTACATTTCTGCCAAAAACAACTCACAAATTTTACAAAACACAAAAAACCCAGAAAAAATTTAGAGGAATTTCAAAAAAATTCTAAAAAAAAACCAAGGAAATGTGCAAAAAAAATGTTAAGATTAACAAATAAAGTTGGAGATTTCTGAATTTCAAATGTCACAAATTTTTCTAGAAAATTTTTGAGACTTAATCACTGAATTTCTAAGTTTTTGGCAGTAATGTACTCCTTTATTTCTGTCTACGAAGCCCCTGACAGGCCGCTGTAAAAATCCCTTTAAGTTAAAAGTCGAGTTACTTTATTTGCTTGATTTTAAGTCGGGTTGTTTCATCGACAATTTTGGCTCACGTGGAAAAAGTTTGTACTCCCCACCCCTGGTGGATGAAACTGAGATAGGAATAACAGACAGATGGCCACTCTGAGGTAAAAATAAACAGCCTCCAGTTTGGAGGGCACAGCTGACTTTGGGTGGGCAATGGCACGATGCCGCCGGCGGGTTTTGATCATGGCTGACCTGCCACCGTCCAGGCATCGACCTGATGGACATGGCGGCCGACATTCTGCAGCCGGAGGGCGACGACACGGCGCGGATCGCCTGGAACCTCAGGAAGCTGATCAGGAAGTACCAGGAGACGTTCTCCGTCTTGGAGAAGGTAAACGCTGCGAGAGGACCAGCGGTCAGAAAGGTTCAAACGTTCAGGGTTCACTTCTTCTTCTTCTCCTGCAGTGTCCAAAGCCGGTGGTGGCGGCGGTCCACGGAGCCTGCATCGGAGGAGGTAGGACGCCATCAAGATGGCCGACTTTAAAATCCAGCAGCAAGAAGCGCAACAAGGACATGACATCATTGCTTATTTTTACCTGATCTAAGAAACCTTCAATTAGATCTAAGTTTGTTTTACAGTTAAATTTACTTAATCTGAAACTGCAAACATTTTATTAATTTGAGTCATTTTGTTCAGGAAAGAGAAGGTCGGTTGTTTTTACTAGTACAAAGTCCTTCACTGTAAAAAATAAAATCTTTCCAAGAATTTTTACTCAAATATCTCAGTACATTTGAAATAAGACCAAATTAACTTACAAGTTAGGAGCTTGTTTGAAGTTAATAATTCCTTAATTTGATTAAAAATAAGTTCTAGTTCCACTGCCAAATTATTTCACTTATGGAAAAAATGTCTAAATGAAATAATCAGAAGGTGGAACTTTCTTCTATCAATATTGAGGAATTTCTGGCGTAAAGAAGCTCCTATATTCTTTGGAAAATGACTTATGTTAGTTTTGTTTTATTTCAAGTCTATAGAGATATTAACACTAGAGAAAGCCTGAAAATACTTTAATCATTGGTTCTTCCTGCAGGCGTTGACCTGATCACAGCCTGTGACATTCGGCTCTGCACCCAGGACGCCTGGTTCCAGGTCAAGGTCAGAAAACGGATCAAAACTCAGGAGTAGTTTAAATGTAGCCGGAAATCTGGAAAACAAACATTTCCACGTTTTATCCACACAAAAGTCAGTTTAATATTTCTAAAAAAAAAACAGACTGGAGATTTGAGAAAATTGCTTTGTGTTTACATGAAAAAGCAGTAAATTTCTGCCAAAAAATGAGAAATTTTGATAACTAGAAATTTTCAAGAAAAAATTAATGACTGAGCTCTGAAAGTTTCAAATTTGCTCTAAAAAAATCTCAGACGTTTTCTAGAAATTACGAAATTTTAAAGTTTGAAAAGTCAAGTTTTTGGCAAAAAAAATTATTTTTTTTGTAATATTTCTGAGATCAAGCTCAATTTCTGTTGAGCAAATTTTCGACTTTTCAATCATGGAAATGTCTTTCTAGAATATTTCTGACTTTAATCAAGATCTGAGTGTTTTCAAATTTGCTTTGAAATTTCTTCATTTTCAAGCAAATTTCTGAGATTAATAAAAATATTTAAGATTTAATTTTAGAAAATATCTGAGATTCATCTCAAAATGTCTTTTACAAAAAAAATTTAAAGTTTTAAACTCAAATTCCATTTTTTCTAGAAAATTTCCAAGAGAAATCTGAAAAATTCTGGTTGGTTTTTATAGCAAATTTAACATTTCAAACCAGTTATTTTTTTTCCTAGAAAATTTCAGATTATCTAAAAATGTGAAGTTTTTTTTTTTGTCAGAAATGTATTCATTTTGTTTACTCAATCTACAAGGCCTTTAATACAACGTTGTAATAAGCAGAAATTTAGGAACCTGCGCATTGCATTCTGGGACAAATGATGCACTAATATTTCAACATATTGCTTTGACACAATTTCAAATTGTTTTACGTTTTAATTACCTTATATTCTAATAAAGTATTTAAAAGTAGCTTAAGTTACAACTGACCCTCCTGGCGCCATGTTTAATTCCTAACAGGAAGTTGTGGTCGTTCTGAAGCAATCTGATTGGCTGACAGGTTTTAGCTTTCTGCTGCACTGCCCCCTATGGGTTGGCATGTTTAAAGCAACACTGAGTGGCGTATTTGTGTGGATGAGAACTTTTTGGAAACCATTCCAGCTCCTACGAGTTTTTCCTTTAATATGTGGCGGACATGTTTGTTTTGTAGAGATTGAGCTACATGTGGATGAAGAAACATCCGTTTCTCTGGAGTTTTTTACTTTTTGAACTTCCCTGTTAAAGTTCCCAACTATCAGTCTTGATGGTTGGGAAAGTTCTGAGTGGTTCCTTCTGATCCGAACCGTTTCCTCAGCTTCTTCGTCTCGGTTTCACAGGAAGTGGACATCGGTCTGGCGGCGGACGTAGGAACGCTGCAGCGGCTTCCTAAAGTGATCGGCAGCCGCAGGTAAAAGCCGACCCGGTTCTGGTCGGCTGGTTTCGGACTCGGCCGTGTTTATGAGCAGAAACCCTGAGTTCAAAGGTCACATGTGATCTGTGCAGCCTGGTGAACGAGCTGGCTCTGACCGCCAGGAAGATGTACGCCGACGAGGCCAAGAGCAGCGGACTGGTCAGGTAAAAACCGAACGTAAAAAATAATGGATATGTAACAAAACATCAGTTTAAATATAAACAACCGAAATCTGTCCAAATACTGACAGAGACAACTGAGTTTTTATCGCTTTAGAAACTTTCCTCGTATTTAGATTTTATTTTCTGTAAATGTAACATATTTTCAGCGATCATTATTTTGTGACTCCCGTTCTAAGCTGCTTGTTGTTGCTGCAGCCGAGTGTTTCCGGATCAGGAAGCCATGATGGCCGGCGCGCTGGAGATGGCGGCGGAGATCGCGGCCCGCAGCCCGGTGGCCGTGCAGGGAACCAAAATCAACCTGATCTACTCCAGAGATCACAGCGTCGCCGAGGGACTCGACTACATGGTACACACCCAGCTGCGTTTATTTACAAACATTATCCGCTTATCATATTAAAGTTTATTATAATGTTCAGTTTTATATTGTTTTATTTTAGTCTTTTTGTTTTTAAATTAGTTTTTTTGCATTTTATTTTGTTTAGTCAATATATTCAGGGCAATTTGTTTTATTTTGTGTAATTTTATTATTTTTTTTAAAGTTCATATCAGATAATATTCATGTTTGTTTATTTGATGTGTTTAGTCTTTTCATGGATCTTTTTTATGTTATTTTTTTTACATTTATCGGTGTTTCTGCTGTCTGGCCTCTGCAGGCCGCCTGGAACATGAGCATGCTGCAGACCCAGGATGTGATGAAGTCGGCTCAGGCCGCCATGGAGAAGAAAAGCCCCAAAGAGATTCTTTTCTCCAAACTCTGAGCCTCACTGCCGATGGTTTTAATCTCCAGATTATTCTCTTCAGCCACCAGATTAACACCGACCTCCTGGATGATCGCTTTGGGTTCTCTAATCTTTATAACTTTGGTTTCTTTTTGCAAACTAATTATGTTTATTTAATAAACTCATCTGAATGAATGTTTATTTTGCCAAACATTAGTCTGAGCCGAATCTTTAAAACAATCTGAGTTTTTATTAAATAAAGGTGATAAATTAAAACGTTGGCGTCTGCTTGGCTCGGAGTTTCTGCAGCGTTTTCTGTGGAGGGAAATCAGAGTGAGCTGCGGTTCTGCTGCAGGAACCCGGAGGCGGAAACGCTCCTACCCTGTGGAACTCCTTGGCCCTCAGCCGGTTCCTGGCCCAGTCCTCCTGCCGGCTGCGGGTCGCTCGCTGCTGCTTCACCTCCTCCAGCTGCTCGTACAGCCTAAACACACACACACACACACACGGCGCTCACACACTCTGCTCAGAGCGCAGACGGCCCGCCTCGGCCCCCGGGTACCTCTGGGTCCGCTGGTGCATCTCTGACAGGTTCCGCTTCCTCTGATCCGGATCGCTGATCCGAACGTCGGCTCCGATCTGAGGACCGGAGCTGCGACCTAAGAGAAGAACCGGGTCGCAAAATTCTGTTAAAACGACGTCTGGAGATGAACAAATCAGAACCAGGCTGGAAAAAAAAAAATATCAACCACAAAAATCTGTAAAACAGCAACCAGAGCTGGGAGTAACGAGTTACATTTACTCAATTACATTTATCTGAGTAACTTTTTGGAAAAAGTTTCATTCAGGAGTATTTTTACTTTTTACTAGACTAATTTTGTTATGAAGCATTTCTACTCTTGAGTAAATTTCTGGATTTTCTATCCACTGAATGAAAAACAAACATGTTTTAACCAGAAATTCACACCTGCAGCTTCTGTTAAAGTTTCATTAGTTTTTAATTGAAAGAAATTGATTTGGAAACAATTTCCTTTGATTTTGTTATATCTATGAATCATTGTCATTTTGGTCTGATGATGTAATTTTTAAATATTAAATGATTGATAATTTGATCAGTTACTCAGTACTTGAGTAGACTTTTTACCAAATATGTTTTACTTTTACTTGGGTAAAAATATATTGAAGTAGTTCTACTCTTACAATAGTACAATTTTAGGTACTCTACCCAGCTGATAAAATTATGAGACAGTTACGAGAAATTTTTAATAATCTGAGAGAAAAGGTTGTAATAACAAGAATAAAGTCACACGATTAAAAAGTCAAGATGAGAAAATTGAAATAATACAAAATAATCTTACAACAGTAAGTCGTAGTAATGCGATTCAAAAAACGTCGAAAAGATACGATAAAAAGTTACATCATAAAGTTGTAACATGAGAATAAAATGTTCTGAGATTAAGGTTGCAGGTGTGCTACCTGGTGGAGGTGGGCGGAGCTTCTTCTCTGCTCTCTTCCTGTCCTCTGTCGTACTCTGGGACGCTGCCGTCTCCTTCCTGGGGACGGTCTGGACCGCGGCTCTACCCGGGTCCTGTCCTTCCACCAGAACCCGACTCGGGGGTCCGTTCCTGGCGGCGGCCCGCTTGGCTTTGATCTCCTGAACGCGGCGGTCGGACCGCTGCATGAGAGCCCGGCGCCGCCGCTGGAAGACGTCCTGCAGGTTCCTGCCGGGACTCCAGTGGAACTCCAGGAGGGACGCTGGACACGGGGACCAACAAGATGGCGGCCATAATCAAGATGGCGGCTTTAACGCCTCACATGATGCTTTGATTGACCTGAGCAGCTGGTCTGTCTGTACCTGATGGCGTCTGATGAGCCAACGTGGATTCAGCCCCCTGGTGGACAAAGTTCGCAGGTTATAAAAATGTTTATTTGTTCAAACTGTCACCATGTTGTGACGTTTTTCTTGCAAATATTTTATTTTTGAAACACGAATTTTGAATGTTTTCCAAGAACATTTCTGAGACTAATTTCAATTTTTTCTATCTAAAATGTTCATTAATCAGTATTACTCTGGTGATAAGTTTAACAAACATATAAGAAACATTTTTTATTAAAGTTACTGCAGCTTTGATATAAAGCTGAGATGAATGGACCTCTGTTGGCTCCGTTTCCATGGTTTCCTGTACATCTGTGATGCTGTCTGGACCGTCGCTGTCCTGCAGTCCCTCGTCGTCCGTGGCGACCGCGTCCTGGAGCGTCGTGTCCGTCAGACTCACCAACGTGATCTGAGACTGCTCCAGGATGCCCTTCTCCCCGTCTGACTCCTACAGAACCAGAAATCAACCCGGTTCAGATCCAGCAGGGGGAACAAAGACGGGGTGTACAAACTTTCTATCTTGTGAGCAACAATTGTTGCGACTATCATAAACCAGAGGTGGACAGAGTTCTCAAAGATTATACTCAAATAAAAATAGCACAACTTCAGTTTCTTCCATGATCGAAAAGTCAGTTTCTTTCAATAAAATACTGATGAAACTTTAACAGAAGCTGCAGGTTTGAGTCTGTCTGGTGAATTTCTGGTTAAAACATGTTTGTTTTTCATTTAGTGGGAAGAAAATCCAGAAATTTTACTCAAGAGTAGAAATACCTTATAATAAAATTAGTCAAGAGTAAAAAGTACAACATGCTAAAAAAAAACTTCTAGAAGAACATTTTCCCCCCAAAACTTTCCTCAAGCAAATATAGTAAATGTAACTAGTTTCTCCCCAGCTCTGCATAACACACAGCGCTACGCTAGCTGCTGCTTCTATTCATCTAGTTTTTTCGCAAAACTTAAAACTATCTGATGTTTTAGATTATTTGTATCTGAACGAACCTTGAAATGATTCTTGTTTTCTACGTCAGTCAGATGAAAACATACCGGTGTGATTTCTGAGCTGGAGAAATCCTCCTGACGTTCACCGACAGGGACGGAAACTCTGGAGGATTCTGCCTCCAACGAGCCCAAAGCGGACGCTTCCCCAAACCTGCAGAGCGGCGTCCCCGGTGCGGGGGACACGCGGGGCGGCGTCCCCGGTGCGGGGGACACGAGGGATGGCGTCCCCGGGGCGGGGGACACGCGGGGCGGCGTCCCCGGGGCGGGGGACACGAGGGGCGGCGTCCCCGGGGCGGGGGACACGAGGGGCGGCGTCCCCGGGGCGGGGGACACGCGGGGCGGCGTCAGATCAGAGTCCTGCTGGACGCACTCGGAGATGACGAGCCGGGAGAAGGACTCCTGAACGTCTCTGCAGCCGTCCGGCTCCTCCGCTCTCAGCTGCTCCAGTGACGGATCGTCTGACGTGTTGAGGTCAGGAAGGTGAAAGTTCACAGAGGGGTCAGCGGTTTCGTTGTGGGTGATTTCTGGATGCAGAGGATGGAACGAATCTGAGTGGAGACAGAAAGACGAGTCATTTCAGTCCAACTTTATTTCTAAGGAACAAAAAATGTAGGACTAAAACGATTAACTGTGATTAATCGATTATTAAATTAGTTGACGATTATTTCTGTAATCAATTAATAGATATCTGGAGTGAAGAGACTCAAAAAGGCAATTTGCTAAAACAACAACACAGAGCAGTGATTAAACAAAGTGTGCAGAAAAACATATTAACATTTTGCATTTAAGATAAAAATTAATCTGCTCTACCTAGTTTTAGTTTCACCTGGTTAAAAGTCAGAAAAAAAAAATCCTTTTAATCACCTTTTGTCCTCTAATTATCAATCAGTTGCTAAAATATAATGACCAGATCAACTCTGTCTCTGATCTCATGGTTTCCCTGGTGGAGATGGGATTTGTCGTCCCTCCAACAGGTTTTAGTTCTGATCCAGAATCAGGTTTTAAAGTCATAAAATCTCCTGCTCTTTCTGAAGCTCCGTCTTCAGGAAGTCACCCCAACACGGCTCGTCTATTAACCCTCTAACAACGTTTCCTACCAGCGTCGAACTAAGAAGTAGCTCCTATAGTGAGCGCAGCAGATGAGCCCCCAGCTGTTTGCTAATTGCTGCTGGCTAGTCTGAAGGATCTCAGTGGCAGGGCTGCTCTGTGAGGCAGAAGCTTGGAAACTGCAGCTCTGAGGAGGAGCTGCGCCTCGAAGGCGGGGCTAGGACCACACAGCTGCATGGTTGCCATGGAGACTAGAGGATTTTTCAAACATGCATGAAAGAATGAAAGCAACAAATGTTTTTGTTTGGGATTAACATTAAAATAATATGGAAAGCTTAAAAAAGTCTATTTTACATAAAACTGCTCCTTTAATCCGTCTTTGCTATTGCTGGTAAATAAAAACAATATTTTAAATAAATAAACATTTGTCCTGGTGGGAACTGGTTAATCCTGGCGGCCCGCCAGGCTGATGATAAACCGAGGGAACCCAGAATACCAAATGACAGGAATCGGGTTTAAATGAGAAATGGCTCCTGATGTTTTCTCTCACCGTCGGTGCCGTGCGGGTCCAGTTCCTCCAGACCGGCTCGGTTCTGCAGCACAGGGTTCGAGGCAGGCGGACTCCGAGCCAGGCGGTGCTGCAGTCCTGGTGGTTCTCTGGACTCAGATGCAGAACTTCGTTCACCTGAATTTGGCCATTAATTTAAATTTAAATTATCTTTAACTAAAAAAACAGAAATGATCCAGAATGAAACGCCTACCGGAGCTTTCACTGTGCTGATCGGCAGAGACCTGCAGCTCTCCGACCAGAACCCTCATCCGGACCTCCTCTGGTAGCTCATCCGACCAGGACGGTTCCGACGTGCCATGACCAGCGCAGAAACCCGGACCCGGATGGTCGGACTGTTGGGACAGGCGGTCGATCATCCGGCTCAGAGTGGAGTCCCAGCCGCTCTGATCCGGCGGACCGGGCCTGGCACCGATCATGGAGGAATGAGCCGACGGCTGGCCGACCAACCGCTCCAGAACCGAGAGCCTCTCTGGAGCCAAGCAGTACGGGTTCTGCTCCGGGTCGACGGGACAGAAACACTCCAGGGCGGGATGACCCGAGGTCGTCTGCTCCTGAAAACAGCAGAAACGCTCAGATCCATCGAAGAGGACCGGAGACCGCTTCAGGAGCAGGAAGTGGACTAGAGTGCAGGGCATTCTGGGTAAATACAACCAAAGCTAATGTACTAGCCTAGCGCTAGCAGCAGAAATGGCTCCTGGTCTTTAGCCAAAGACTAGAGAAAAATCCTCCAACCGCTAAAATCTGACGCCTCCATTTTGTTTCCATTTGGTGAATGGCTCTCTTATGATCCTATTACATGTAGCTGATTTATCAGATCAACGGATCAGATCTTCTGATTGATCTGAACCTGGTTGAATGGATGAGTGACTGACCGGGTTCGGGTCCTGACCGGCTGCTGGGTGGCGCCGGACGTCCCGATGACGAGCCGAGGTCTCATCCTCCGTTCTGGACGGCTGAGAGAGCGAAGAGCTTGACTCCTCCAGAGCGTCGCTGTCTGAGATCAACAGGAGAGTTTTTATCGTTCTAGACGTGAACCGGGCCAGAGGCGGGCGGCGAGGGAACTAGATCTGGACCTGTAATCGTTCCTGCGGCGCTGAGTGAGACGTCGAGCTCTCTGGTGTATTTATCAATGATGCGCTGGATGATATTGTCGTTAAACACAGAGTCTACAGGCGGACCGGCGGGGACGGACAAGTCCCGAAAACCAGAACCCGGTCCAGTTGGGCTGAAGAGCCGAGGGTTGTCTGCTGAAACCAACAGGAAGCAGGTGATCATTTTTAACAATTAGACACGTTTTCTGCTCCACAGCGGAAGAAAAATAAAAGCCCAACAGGAAGTCATAATTACCAGAATAAAAGCCATACTAAGTTTATTCATAAGTAACACAACAAAAAAATCATAATTAAAAGAACAAGTAATAATTTTGAGTCTTAAAGTCATAATTAGTCACAATAATACATTTTGCTGGACGGTAAATTTTCCCAGAAGTTATTGCCATAAATGATAATATTGCTGTTTTGAGACCATTTGGAAATAATACAATAAAAATGACATAATAATAAGAACTCATTCCTAAAGATCAATAAACTTTAAATTCTAACAAACATTTAACACTGGAACTGGAAGACACTTTAAATATCCAAAATAAATAAAACAGAAACAACCAATAAAACTAATTATAAAGTCTTGGTAAACTAAATTATCCTCCAAAATAAAGGCTTGTTGAGACCAAAACACCAGACTGAAAACTTATCCAGTTTTTGGTAGAAAGAGAAAAACAATGAGTCATACAAATAGAAATTGAGACACGCCTAGTTATAGTTATTAGAATAAGTCATAATTTAGAGAATACAAGCCTAATTGCAGGTTTTAAAGTCATAATTTGGATAATAAAAGCCGATATTCCTGTTTTAAGTCGATCTTGACGGGTTTCAGATCGTAGTGAAGGTCCGGCTGGCACTCACCGGCATTTTGCTCCGGGTCGGTGGAGACGTAGCTGCCGCTGGAGATGGTGGTGGAGGAGAGGCAGTCGGAGGCGGCAAACCTGCAGAGAGCCTGAGACAAAACTGGAGACTCACTCAAGTTTGTTTGTAATGCACATGTCAGCAACAAGACAGTTTAAAGTGATTTATGTAACAAAAAACCCCCAAAACAACAAAAACATTCAAGTGGCAAAATAAATAGAAATCATGAAATGTTGGACTAAAATAAACGACGTTCCAGTTATTACTAATCAAAGGAAACTCTAAACAGACAGGGTTTTAGTCTAGATTTAAAGGCTGTGGAAGAAAATTGTGTTTCATTAAGTTTAATGAAGGTTTAATTTTCATATAATCCTGTTTTACCTTTTAATATTAGAAATGTTTTAAAAATATTTAGGGTCTGCTTATTAGATCCAGAGAGTCAATAAAATGTATTCATAAGTATTTGTTTCATACTTGCACAGGTCATAGTTTAGGGTTGAACAAATGTCAGAACCAAACAGAAACAAGCAACATTCAGCTTTGTGAAATAAAATACAATATGAAGTGTTTGAATACTTTTATTTCATATTATTATTCATGCATTATATTTACTCCATGCTTATAAAAGTGTATTAAAGTGTTATGTGTTTTACTGTTTGAAACTGTTGTGTAAAATGAAGGGTTTANTATTAAAGTGTTATGTGTTTTACTGTTTGAAACTGTTGTACAAAATGAAGGGTTTATTGAGTTGTAAGTTTCTGCAAAGAGCAAACGGCCTGACAGGATGAGGTGAAACTAAATTTGTTCACACCCTGATATTTTGGGAGCAGCTGCAATAGTTTTATTCCTCAATAAAACAATTGAGTATTTTACCTGTAAGAGACCAGATAAAATACTTTTCATACCCTATGTGACTTTTTGCTAAAAAGACGCCTGGTGAAAGAAACGGCTGATACACCCTTAGTGTTGAGATGTTCCATTCTTGACCTTGTTTTATAGAAACTGTTTGTTTTAGGTTTCTCCAGTTAACGGTCATCAGCTAATCTTGTCAGGGCAGAAGACGTTTCCTCTGAAGACGAGATAAGAAATGTACAACTGAAGAGGGGCTGAGTGTTCGAACTCAGAACTCATCTGATGCTCACTTTGTGTGTATCTGTTTGCCTTCTCCATTCTGCAGAATGAGAATAAAGCTGTGCTTGATCTCTCACTTGGTTTCACAGTGGTCTGATTAATCGAGGAACGACTAATAGATTATTTTCCTCAACAGTGGCTACAGGAACTTTTGGTCACAACCTTTTTCTAATTATTTTTAGACTGTTTACTCTCTGAACATTGTACAACCATGTACACATGAAGATTATTTTGGTCTGTCACATTTTTATTTGGACTTTATGAGGCACAGAATGATGAGCTGAAAAACTTTTACTTTCTCCCAGCACAATGACAGCTGCAGCTGCCGTTGTGTTGGGATAAATGTGCAGCTGTTTCTCCAAACAGCGCACACACTTTTCCTCTGTAGCCAGCAGTATCAAGGGCAATTCTGTTGTAGAATGTCATGAGAGGTAACAGCAAACTTCTTATGCAATTCTATAATGTTTTTAATATATTTTATATATCTTTTCTCCTTTGTTATTGTATAGTTTTAATCTCTTTAGCTGCTTCAGCTCACTGCATAGTTTGAATAACATTGCTGTGTTTTTCTTTCATTAAATGTGACCTCAACCACATTGGATTGATAAAGCTTTGTAAAGAACACATTCCTAAGTTTATTGATCCCAATGCTGGAACTGTGGAACTAACAAACAGCCTTCTTCTCATCAAAGCCTGAATTGAGGTATAAAGATGGGTAATGTCCACTCAAAGGCTCACAATACCAAATTATTATTTTCTTTTCAGTTGTGAAACATTTAAAAAGTAAAATTCCTCTTTACAGGCTTCCTGAAGAAGTTTAACTGGAGCCTGCCAAAGTGTGCCCGTCGGTTTGGACCCAGCATTTTGATGCTAAAAATGAACATTTAACACTTTCCATATTACTTCTTTACTCATAAATCATTTGCTTACTTAAACAATCCACTTTAAGGAGAAAATGGTTCTCTGAATTTAAGAAACTAAAACTGCATCAAAACTTGCTTTATCTCTATTGCCAGATGGACCATAAAACAACTCTTCCTCCTCCTTCACAAAGTTTCTCTCACCATTTGGAGGGGATCGTTTTATGGGAAGAAAAAGAGCTGATAAGGATTTCAGGAGAAACTCCCAATTCTTCTGCTGCTTCATTAGGATTTTGGCACTTATATCATGTGATATGTTTCACTTTCCTCTTTATTTTAAACTTTGGGATTCTTCTGTTGCTTTACGTCTAAAATTGAAACTCTTTTTACCATATATTGGTGTTTTGCCACGAGGAATTGTTTTCACCTTTCTCTGGCAGCTTAAGATATCAAAGTGCTGTTGCTGCTGGATCTGTTCCCTGATCTTCTCCCCTGCTGTGAGCCGGAGTTAAAACTCCCCCTGGAGCTTCATTGTTCTCTCATCTTAACAAACATACCTGTTGCTTCCTCCTACTTATTTTCTTTATTTGCAACACTCTTTTCTATTTACTTAGTATTTTTGTTTTGTTCTTTTACCTACAACACTCTCTTCCTTCCTTTTTGCTGTTTTTTGAAATTGTTTTATAATTGCTTTTAACCATGACTCACTACATTTTGATATTCTCTACAGATAATTCCACATGCAGTAACGTTACACGGAAAAGTGATCTTTTTCTCATTAACCAATAGGGTTATTCCAGACTTAATGTTATCAACTGATAGCAAATCTTGTAAATTTAGCAAAACTTCCTTTGTTTGATCAATTCCCATTACATTCACTTCATCTAATTTGGTATGCAATGTCTCATTATGTGACTCTGGTGCACTAAGAGCTGATCCTAATCACAAAAGTTGGTTCAAGATAAGTGAGTTTAAAAAAAATATATAAATGTTGTGATCTTTGAAGACCTTGTCTTCCTGTTTCTAAAGAAAATAGATTTATCACATCATCTTTGTGCCCATTTCCTTTAATACAGAAGTCAGATAAAAAATAAAAAATCATAATGACTCCAAATCCTCCAGGAGGTGGAATGACTTAAAGATGTTGCATTTGAATTCTGCCAACAGTTCTATTTT
>CAEFZX010007680.1:0-13341 GCA_903066825.1 Alfaro cultratus | reverse complement strand
CGGGAAAATCACCAAGGACTTCACTCACCCTGCACACACACTCTTCTCCCTCCTGCCCTCTGGGAGGCGTTACAGAAGCCTACTGACCAGAACCACCAGGCACTGGAACAGCTTCTTTCCCACAGTTGTCACGATCCTGAACGCCTCCTGACACAAACTATAAGGACTGTACTTCCCTATCCCCCCCATACAACAATAACATATGGACTGTCCTCACACACACACACAATCTGTATACAATCTGTATATAATCTGTAAATCTTATTTACCATTATCATCTGTATTATAAACCTGCTAATATATATACAATCCATTCCTAACATTCCTGTATATTCTGTATAATCTGCATAATATGTGCATATAGCTCCCATATTTATATTTATATTATATTTCAATATATTATATTTCAGAACATTTTATTTTATAACCATCTTTGTACACCTGTAAATAACTATTTATATCCTGTATAGCACTTCTGGATGGATGCAAACTACATTTCGTTGCTTTGTACTTGTGACAATGCAATGACAATAAAGCTGAACTCTATTCTATTCTATTCTATGTTGCTTCTCCCTCTCTGAGGAATAGCAGATCCATCAATATGAGATGCAAACAAAACAAAACTTTCACAATGAAGTGTTGCTTTATGAATGTGAGCCAAAAAAACAGAGTCCAAAGCCATAAGCATGCAATGGTTATCATTGAGCAAGGTATGTGCCTTTTCTCAAATTTACAGCCCACATACCAAAAAAAAGAAACATCTTGTGCCATTATTCAAGCTAATAATTTTAAGGCATGTTTTTGTTTGAGAACAATTAAAAGCATTGATTTAGTCCTGGAAATCAGTGGAGGCCATTTTCTTATATAAAATGCTTTTGAAAAGCTGAGAATTACTGCCATAAATTTCCAAATGTGTTTTTGAGGATTATTTTACATGGACAATAATGTAAAATAATGAAGCCATCTTTTTGAATTTCCTGTAAAGTTGAATTTGAAAAGGCAAGAAATTGTCTGAATATCAACTATTTCATCTTCAAGCAGTTAATGTCGGCGTGTAATGTCCAGAGCATGCTGACCAATGCAAAAGCCTGCCACTCACTGGCCTAAAACTGGAAAAACATTTGCATTTTATTGTAGAAGTACCAAACATGTTAACATGCTAACGCTTAAGTCATGCAACCAAACACAGAGGAAGGTGTAGGGCATTTGTCAGTTGCACTGATGTACATTTTTATCAATAAACACCTGTCAAAGTAAACAGAACTACTCATTATTCACTGAAGTACATTTTCCAACTATCAGATAGTATCAGGAATTGCGGTGTAGGTGAGGTGGTGAGGCAAACGCCGGAGACCCAGGTAGCAGTAAAATAGGATTTAATGAAGATAACCGGGGTAATTCGTCCACAACTGTGGCAGCACTGCGAAGCAGCAACACATGGGCTTGTAGCAGGTAGCGCACAGCAAACGAGTGGGACCAACTCAAACGAGACAGCTAACGACAAGGACCCGACGAGGAACACAGGACACAGGTGGGACTAAATACACAGGGAGCTAATCACGGGACGAGACACACCTGGGAAACAATCAAGGGGAGACAGGACAACACGGAGAGCACGGAGGACACAGAACTCGAAATACACAGGAAAACTTGAAACTAAACAGAGGAAAACAAAGAACCTGACAGATAGATGGTAAAATCTATGCTTCGACGCATCTTACATAATCAAGATGCATATAAAAGTCTGAAAATAAAAGAAATCTCATTCTCAAATATTAAGTATATTAAGTAAAGCCACAATGTTCCTTTTACTAAGAAATTTTGTCTGAATGATACATTGCTCTAGTTTTTTTCAAGCATGAGCACCACTCTAAGTTACAATAAATGTGGAAGGCATGTGTCGTAAGAGTCCTCCTGCACACAGGCTATTAGCCCTGGACAAAGCCATCTGGGGTTTAATTCCTGAACTCTAGACCTTTACCACGTGCCTTCTCTCATCTCTCTCTGATCGGTTTTCTGACTGAAGCACTAGTAATAAAGAACCATTAGTGCCAAGAAAAGTTCGTCCAACTATTGTTTGCCTTTCTAGAGAATGTTCAGGAACACTGAAAATGGCTGTGCGGCTTCTTCAACCCAAATGCTGGGTTGAAGAAGCTGCAGCAGTTCTTCAACCCAGCATTTGTGCTGCTGAGCTGGAAGCTGTGTGGTTTAAGCCAACCACGCAGTTTTTTTGGGTTACAGATGATTTGAGAAAGAGTCATGCCGTTTTTCACTCGCTCGTGTTCTCGTATGACGTCCTGACAAGACATCAGACAGTCGTGAACATCTTCCACTAGATGGAATAACAAAAGATGAGATGATCCAAATGGGTTTCTTCTAACCCAGCAGTTTTGTTTGTTTTTTTTTGAGTGGAATATAGAAACATCGCACAACCAACCTGTAAAAGGGCTTTGATAATGTGAAGGCAAAGTAAGGAGCACAAAACAATTATGGTCAGTGCTAAAAAAAATTTTTTTCCACAGTGAATCTGTGGTATTTATGGGGGTTAGGGACCACAACTGGGTGCAAATAGCTAAAAGCTAAAAGATATTAAAAGCTTGAGACATCGCTTTAAAAATGGTTATAGCTGCCTATTTTGTATGATCAATGGCAAGGAAAATTAATGATTAAATCTTTTGTTCAATAATATTTTTTACCAAATTCTGATAAAAAAAAAAAAAGTTGTGCCCTTTAAATAACAAAGTGACAGAGGAGCCACTAATAGAGCTAACAACAAGGGTCGACTGCTTGGAAGGAAAATATAGCAGAGGAATGGACTAAAAGATGAGATTTCCTTCAGGAGCTAGTTATATTTCAAATATATACACAATGTAAAATAAAAGGTCAGAAAATTTAAGGATATTGCATTCAAACTTATGTTTCTGACTAAATGACAGCCATATTGTCTACTTCATTCTTAAAGAAGGAGACACAAAAATACATTGGAGTGGAGACAAAGAGAAGGGATTGTACTTAGAAGATTAAAACATACATACAGTAGGTCTTGCTTTCATTTATGTTCAGATCTGGTGCCCATCTTTTGTCCTGTTGTGTAAGTAACTATATACTTGAATCTCCTGTTATGCTGAAGTCGAAAATGTTGAGCTGCATTTTTCACAGCCGCAGCTCCACAGATCTTCGGGGCCTCCTGCACAGCCGAGCAGACATCTGCAGCTGAGATCCCCCATGACTCTCATCATGAGATTATAGAGCTGTTTTGGAGAGGCCATATTTTGATTTAAAGCCTCTGTCACATGAACATAATGCAGTCGTATAGGCAGGAGCGAGGGCACACTTCAGCACATAAAAAAGCTGCTGAGGGAGAGCAAACTGCACAAGTCTGCGCATTACTCAGCAAACCACCAAAGGTAATTAATTAGCCGTCGGTCATGGAGCATGGATGAAAAGAAGGGTTCGGCTGTGCTTAGAAGAAAATGCTGCAAGCAGTCATCAGATCAAAGGTATTTGGCAATTGTAATTGGTACATTGTCATAAACACTTCTTATAAGTTTATAAGAACCACGGTTATCATACATCAACAATGCTTTATCCTATTAAGGGGAAAAAAATCTTTTGGAATGTGCCATTGCATTTCATGCAATTGCAAACACATTTGATGCCTTTGTCAAACAGAATGGTGAGAACTGAAACAGACCTCTTATTGTGCCACCCACATACAACTGCTGCATCCAGCTTCAGAAAGCAAACAAAGATGACCGCAAAACCAAAGAGAAAAGATGAAATGCTGGCAATCTGGGCACCAAGAATCAGACAGGGGAGGAAAAAAACAAAGAAAAAAGATATCCTGTTGTTCCTACTTAAGCTCTATAAGAAAAGCTTTCAATCTAAAGCTGAAGGCAGACAACAGATGAGAGTAGAATTTGAGAGAGTTACAAGCGCTGCTTTTGGCAAACGCATTAAACTCCGAAGATCATGTCAGAATATCCTTGTCATTGTCATTTATCTTTTTAAGTCGTTTTGGGCTGACATATTTAATTTTGGGACCAATTTATTATTTGAGTGATGCATGCATTCAGTCTGTCTGTCTGTGCTGTGCAAACATGTACAAATCTCAGTTAAGATATTTGTTTGCAAACGTCAGCTGTGGACTGCAGGCCTCTGAAGAACAGAAATGATCGGACACTTCTGCGAAATATGACCAGATAAATTCACATTTAAAGAAACAGGTGAAATTTTTTGCAGACCAAGTAAGAGTGACCTCAATAAAAACTTTTTTTATATATATATTTGCAACATGGCCAAAAAGATGTATAAAGCTTAAGCTCAAAACCCTGTAATGAAGGTAGGTCACAAGACTGAAGGAAAAAAAATATTTTCTGTAAATTATATGTGAATTTATTCATTTTTAAATGAGTTTGGCAGGATTTCCCCCCAGAAAACTTCTAAGCCCAGTCCTCAGGGTGCAAGTGTAGTCATCCTTAAAAAATGTTTAAAGTTGACAGGAAATTTAAAAATATCATTTGATAGTTATGCATTTTTGGAAGACTTGGAGATTAACACATAAACACCAACTATAAAGTCTTTTAAAAAGCCAGTCATTAAAAAGAAACTAATAAATTAAGAATGCTGAGCCTGGTGGGGGCACAAGTAAAGCCTGGTGACCCACCAGGCTTACAATACACTGAGGGAAACCCTGGTTTAGGAATCTCTGCTGGCTCCACAGTCAGTCCTTGCAGAGTTAATCTCTGAGTATGTGCAGAGCAGAAGAAATGCAACTGAAGTTAAATTGAGTTAACCATTGTGCCCTCACCAGTATAAAGCTGGAAACTTTTGGAAGAGACTGAATGTAATTGAAAACACTTTTCATACGCCTCTTTTAAACAACTGAAGGTCCTTGAAAGGTAAGGATGATGCCATTCTTCACTTTAAGCTCTTCCACGGTCTCCCCTATCTTTTGGATATCTGTTTTTTCATTGGGTGAAATATTGATTTCTTTTCCATTCAACAGCAATAGCTGGAAACCTATTGTGTCTTCTCAGCCCTAAAAGATATCACAAAAACACATGATATCGCCTACGAGCACTTGGATTTATGCACAGGGTGGCGATAGTGCTGAGAACACAAGAAGCGAGACAACTCAGTCATCACACACCTGCTTACATCTCCAGGTTCACACACTGGTGATAAACATTTAACACAGTGAGCCTTCAAATACAGAGCTGAGCAAATCAGTTAACCTTTGCAGCAAAATGCGCTGCAGTCAACAAAGCACTTCATAATTCACCCAAAGGTGACTCGTGTTGACATAATAACAATGACAAATGTTGGCACCAAGGAAAGCTGCTGGGGCTACGATAGTTCAGTGAGCTAAAAACAATAACTTAACAGGTAGCCTCTATATAGCATATATGTATCTTTCACTTCCCTACAACTCAGTTTAATGGTCATTTGAATATTAAAATGATATAAAATAAAAGGACACAATAGGCCTATATTAAAGGAGGGGAGTATTATGCATATTCCAGGCACATACTGTAATTTCATCCCACAATCAAGCCATCGGTTACCTTCAGTGGTTATAAAAAAGATTTTCCAGATGAAGTCTGCAGGAAACAGAAGACTTGTGCAACACCAAGGCACACATGTGTACTGTTGGATTCACATGCGTTGCCATGGAGAAAGCTGTCATGTAGCTGTTTCGACCAGGTCAGCTCTAAGTCGTAGCCTGTAATGACTCTGGTGCCAAGCTCCTGTATCCAAACACAGAGCCTTCCATGCATCTCCACTCAGCAAGCAGCTGACAGCCATTCTCTCCAGCAGTTTGCCATCTTATTTCTCCTACTTGTCCATCATCAAACTTGTATCTCCATTAATCACTGAAAGAAACCTTTACTATAGCAAAGTCAGAGATAAAATTTTTTTTAAAATAAACACTATTCTCCTGGACCGTGAGCAGTTTTCTGCAATTTCAGTTGGTTTTGCTCATTGCATCTAGACTCATCTTCCTTGATCTCTAAACTTATGCATCATTTTGCAAACCGATTTGAGGCACACAAACATCCAAAGGCAAAAACAAATTTTGAGCAAAATATTCTTTTATTTTGGAATTTTCAAGTATGACATTTGTGATAAAAATCTCTTTATAATAAGTGATTATCTCCAAAGGTCAGTGAGAATTCAGATTTATTTTTCTTTGTACTTGGTATCTTTCTCCTCGCTGTTTGGCAAACCAGTCTGCCCAGGAAAGGGGGCAATTTTTAGAAAGAAATAGGGGTTACTGTGAACACGCATGGCCACCAGGATGGGGACGGCTGCGTAGAGCAGATTAGCTCCCAGAACTGTCCAGAAAGCATCATTCGGGATACGAAATGGAGTTGTGGTGCGAGAATGGAGAGACCCCCCGATGTGGGACCACTGGCACTGAAAGAAGATACAGTAAGATAAAGAGCTGTGCCTTAGGGAAATAAAACAAACAAATTTGATTCCATTCAGATCTGATTTGTTCTCTTTTCAGACTGATGGTAGGTGAGTGCATGCCTCCCTTTTTGTCATACATTTCCCAGCAGAATATCTTGAATGTTTTTCCCTAACCAGAAAGATTAACCACTGTCTTCTGTTTGGAAGACAGGGAGGATGCAATCTGCAACCAGCATGTGCAAGTAAAACAAGTTTTAATCAAGGACATCCTCTTAATACTGGGACTTCAGTATAAAGAATTTGCTTTAAATGATAAATATGGTTCATGTTCTATCTATAGAAGGAGAATGTTTTGGGTGACATTGTTTCACTGGCACACCAGCAAGTCCTATGGGTATTTGATGCAGAGAAACAAATTGTCAGTACAACTCAATTGAGCGTGCGACAATTTCATCATTAATCATGCATTCAGAGCCATCCATGCTTATTGAACGTCTGCCATTTTGGTTTTACCTGGATCATGGCACCAGCAAAGAACGTTGTCCAGTCTGACATCCACGTACACCCAGGTTTGAGGAGGCCATAGACAAACGCACCCAGCAGAGGCAGCCCGTAGAAGAACAAATGCAGCATCTAGGAAAACAAATACAAACCTTTTTTTTTTTTTTTCGTATAATTTGAAGGTTTGAAAGTTATGCCCTTTCAGTTATTCCTCTCTAATGGTTCTACATTTTTACTCTGCTCTATACTAAAATGTTGATTTCACTGTGTGCTAAACTTTGAGACTCGTCACTGTTGTTCCTGGCCGTTGCCAAAGATTTCACCTCTGGATAAAGAGGAAGGTGCTGAGTCAAAGAAAACAGACTCCATCGATGTCGTTCTGTGTTGTTGTTTAGTGCCAGCCAACACTTCAGCAGAGTATTAAAACAGTGAATCCCTTTTCTCTCCTGGCAACACCTCACCTACACTCACTGAATACAGAACACAGCAGGCTTAAGCTCGAAATCCTGATACTGTCTGATCATTTATTTGATTTCATGTCATTTGATCGGAATATATATCAAACACCATTAAAGTGATGGTTGTGTGTATATTATTATTTATGGACCTTTACATTTTTATCTTATTTCCACTGCATGGGTTTTCCACAGAAGCCTATTACAATTTAGACAGGAAATGGAAGCAGGATGGTGTTCACTACAAATCTTTCTATGTCAATCAGCTTCTGATAGCAGGACAAGAACATTTTCTAATTGTCTGTAAATCGGTGTAAAATGTAATAAAGTAGCACTTACACCACCATCATATTTTTTGGGTCTTAAACCGCTTCACTCTGACTGGAAACACATTACTTATGATGTTCTGAATACATGTTTCAACCTCTATCTCTTTTATAGATAATCATTGGCTTATGTGTAAACAGCAAGCCAAAAACAAAACAACAATTTTCAGTGTCATAAAGTAACTTTCACATGAACAGTTATGAGCATCTTTAGCAATGGAATATGAGGATGTGTTGTTGTTGGTCTCTCTCAGAGTAAGCATTATCTTCATCTTCAGGGACCAACTAATCTGGATTTACTCAAAATTAAGGTACAGGTAAGATATCAATTGCTAAGAGTCTTTAAAGAGAACCTCACTTTAAAATTTCTGAACTATCCTTGTAGTATAAAGTCAATAACTTTCAGGGTATCAATAATAAGATGCAAGCTATTGACAGATTGTAATCTTTCACATCACTTCAATCCTATTCAGGATATAACATTGTGTTCTCAAATTTAATTGATAAAGTACAGAGTTCAATAAATGACCAAGAACAAAAAAACCAATCAAAAGTGAGATAAAATGACCAAATGGGAACACTGATCATCTTGGTTTCTTGGAAGCGATCATAAAGTCAGTGCAGCAGTATCTTTTCTTCCTTTCCAGCTCTCCACTCTCCAAAACCCGCAGTCTGCAAACTCAGCAGAAATTATTCCTTCCAAACAAGGGTCACTGCAGAAACTTTCTTAACCTTCAGTCAAAAACGTCTGGCGCATGAAAGCCACTTTGCCACTTTATAAAACCCCCAAATTACAGCAGTAAATGGTTTCTTTTCATTCCCGGCCTGAGGTCCAGATGAATTCTAATGAGTTCAGCTCAAAGCCTAAAAGCCAATCATGTTTGCCCTTCAGTCTTTTGTTGAAATGTCTTTGTTATTGCAGCTACGTTAATCTATTAAATATCCTTCATCATCAGTGAATGCAGAAGCTGGCGAGTTTTGAAGAAGTTTAACAATGTGCAACAACCCTAACTTCATTTTGTTTCTTTCATCCTTTAAATACAATTATAAGTCAGGCGCTGATGATTTAGGCACACAGATCTGCAAACACAGATAACCAAGACATAATTTCACTTGCTGAACACATATATGCACACACACACACACACACCATTTTCCCACCCAGGGAGATGTTGATGGGAGGCTTTGGATGGGGGGGGATTAGCTTATCAAGTCCCCGCCGTGCGGTTTGTCTGTCTGATCAATGATAGCAATTGTGCCCGAACTGCAGCTGCGGCAATGTCTTTGGATAACCTATTGACAAAACTGCGCTCGCTAAACAAAACAAACAGAACCCAAATGAGTGAGGGGTCAGAGGAAGAAAAGCAAGCCCGAAAGGGGACCAACTGCCAGTCAGAGTATAATCTGTTATCCATCTTAAGTAAATGAAAGAGCGACAATGATGCGTTGGCCTTTGGACCCTTCTTCATCTGGGCTTTAATGATGAAAAATGGCCTCGCGTTCATGTGCCAGCTCAGCCAGCAGATGGGATTGGGGCGAGTTTCCAGTATGCTCAGAGTGATACCTATGAAAAAGGCCTTTCATGTGGCTTGTTATTTGAAACAGGAAACAGAGAAGAGATTTCAGACACTTCAGCAGCAGCATAGGGAGGCTGAGAGAAAAATACCCACCATCACCTTGGGATAGCCCACAGGATCCTGCAGGTAGGGTTCGTACTGACTGAGGTATACAGAGCAGGCTTCAAGTGGGGAGTCCAGAGCCACCTGCAGACAGACAATGTAATTTTAGTGTCAATAAGAATTAAAAAAACCACCAAAAATCTGCATCTTCTGCATCATAAATTTTAGTGGATTCTTTATCTTGTCACAACAGATGTCTTGATATATGTGATTATCAACGATGTAAACTAGATTTTAGAGTAACACAAAGTATGAGTAATGAAACTTCTATTTTGGTAAATCATGCAGTTATTAGTCTGAGACAAAAAAAGTCAGTTTTCATGTGTTTAAAACAGATATATTAACAATAAGTACTGTAGCTTTTGCGAATAAGATGGAGTGACGTTCAATTTTACAGTACAAATATGTATTACAAAACACATGCAATCTCTCTTCTATTCTTTTAGAAAGCCCAAAATATATTGATAAAAATATAATTTCACATGTTGATATTTTTCCCTTTAAAGCTAGGGTATGTAACTTTTATGAAACAAAACATGCTTTTAACACATTTGTTAAAACTGTCACAATGTCGTGGTAATATAGTATGAGACAGATCATCTGTGAAAAAATGTAGCCCCTCTGCCATCTCCCAATGCAGAGTTCGTACTCTACATTGGGTTCGTACTGTTCGTAGTTCGTACTGCTCCCAGTACGAACTACAGTACTGTTGTTTGTTTGTGTAAGTAGTTTCGTACATTGACTCGCTGTAAATGCTGACCCAATTTGAAAACTGTCTGAGTTATAAAACTCTTCCTTGATCTCTGGTAATAGCGGTAAGTAAGTGTGACGTACTCACCAAGCCTCTGAGGACAGTGAAAGCCATGGCAGCCAACAGGAGCACCACCAGGATGAGGTCCAAGGGACGCCAGATTAGCTTCATGGTCTGAATGTGTTGGGCCTATGAGCAGGCGTGAAACAAGGGCAGAGTACAGAGGTGCTTAGCCCAGGTTGATGTTTGATCATATTTTCAACTTTACATGCAACATTTTACCACTCAAATGTAAAAATTTACTCTCTAGATCTGAAGCAGAATTGGATCCGGTAACCTAACAATGGACAAAAACATTCCAGTAAATACACCCTTGTGCTTTGGATTTATTTCAGACAAGCTGTACATGCAAGAAGTTCATCAAATGTTTCGTAGCTGAAAGTGAGGTTGCTACAAAAAGCATCTCACTGATATCGAAGCTATTGCTGCACAAGCTTTTACAGAGTAATGTGCTCCAAGTTATTTTTTTACAGTCAGAATGCATAGTTTTGTTTATATCCTTTGTTTAATAGAGTAAAAAGCTGATTGATCAGGGGCATTAACCAGCAATTAAAACTATTAAACTTCTATTTCCGAAGATAAATAAAAAATAAGATTAGACATTAATACTTGAACACTTGTTTTGGAAAAAAGTTAATATTTAATAGGGCGTCTTCATTTATTAACAAGACTGCAATGCTAACATTTTGCAACAACTCAACTCTCAGTTTTCAAATTCAAGTCAATGCGATGTGAATTCACACTATCACATTGCCAATGTGTATATAAAATACAGCAACTGACTTATCATGAGTCCCCATTACAGAGAAAGGATGGTAAAGTTTGTCAGGCTGATCAAATAGCATAAACACTGTATCTATAAAGCTCTTCAGAGTCACATCGAAGGTCAAATCACTGATGCATCAGACTCACATTGTATCCACCGATAAGTGGTCTGTCCTTGGGCCGAGAGAAAAGGGTGATGGCTCCCAGCACGGGCATCAAAAGAAAAAGAAAATTGAGCCAGAAGGCTGGACGAATCTCTGACCCGTATTTACCTGTCAGAAGCACACATCTATCAGCTTGCACTTAACATTTGAAACAAAGGCTGTAAACATATCGACTTAGCCCAATTATTGAACTTCCTGATAAAATCTCTCAAACATGCTGCACAGTCTGCCTTGGATTGCTAAACAGAGCGAGGAGCACATTACCAGCAGAAGAGTTTGATCTTGTGACACTTGTGCATTCAGTTAACAAATGCCAAGAACAGATGCTTCAAGTTGGTTTTGTGCTTTGTTCTGTGAGATGTGTAGGCAGGCGTGCACATGCTTTGTTTGCCGCCTGAACTGTGATGTTGATGATACATGGCGGGGCAGATGTTTGCTTGATTAAAGCTGGGACTGGTGGGAGACAGGATAGAATATTAGGCTCACCTGCCACTATCCCAGTAATAAACACACTCATGTTAGCGCACAAGGAACCGGCCCAGAACAGGCCCAGGGTACGATAGGCTCTCCTGTGGAAGAAACAAAGAGATACATGCTTTTTAATGATCTTCAATTATATTTACAGAAACAATTTAAAGGACTGAAGGCGCTGCTTTGCTAAACTGAATTCAACAATGTTCTACATGTGGCTCGAATGTAATACAAGGCCTCATTTTACAATGTAAGACTATAATCAGTTTTCAGATCCGGTTAATTATCTACAATAAATCAAAAAGGCCACTGTGTAGAACTCGCAAATAATAAAGATTTTCTACAAAACCTTCAGACAAGCTCAATAAAACTAGCTCACCATTTGTTGTCTCTTTTGGCAACAAGCAGCCAATCATGTATACACCGGTCTAGAAAGTCATTGCTACCTCTTTTTCAATTTTTTTGTCACATCACACTGGCAAACTTCAGCTAATTTTATTAAGATTTTATGGGGTAGACCACCCATAAGGAGAGCATTATTGTGAAGTGGAAGGAATAGAAGGTATTATTTTTAACTTTTTTCTTTAATCTGACATCCTTAAATGAAATCCTGCACAACACATTAGTTTCAGGAGACCATAATGAACCAAAACCAGAAGAACAAAACTGAACTCTCTGGCCTACAGCCAAAATTTGTTTGGCAGAAAACTATCACTGCACAACCCCAAGAACACAGTGAAATGCAAAGATGGCAACATTATGACGTGAGAATACTTTTCTTTAGCATGGATGGGAAAGGTAGTCAGAGTTAAAGGGAAAATAACTCTGATTCTGAAAGAAAACCTATTAGAGGCTCCAAAAGACTTAGGACTGGAGTGAATGTTGCCATTCCTGTAGAACAACAACCCCATATACATATAAACAGAGCCGTGGATATATTTAAAAATCAATGTTAACAGACGATTTTCATCATATCCAACTGAGCTTGAGGTATTTTGGAAAGAAGAATGGGTAAATATTTCCACCTCTAGATGTGCAAGGCTGGTAGAAACACGCTACAACTCTAAAAGGTATACAAATAATTCACTCAGAGGGTCTGAATACAGTATAATGTATACTGCTCTTGTTCAATTTTTATTTCAACAAATATGTCAAAAACCTTGCATCATTTCCCTCTCACGTTACAAATGTGCACCACTCTGTGTTGGTCTGTCACATAAAATTCCAGCAGAAAAAATAGAGGTTTGTGATTGTAACCTGGTAAAACATAAAAAAGTGTATGATTACTTTAGCAAGACAGTGATTTTTGTGAGGACAGGCAAAGATAAGTGAACACAACTTGACTTGAGCTGCATTCAAGACCGCCCACCTGTCTGTTATCCTGCTGATCATCATCAGGTAGAGGATAAAGTGTGCTATTCCATCCCAGTAACACATCATGATGGCATATGAAGTCCCCAGGTACGGCTCACCCTAAAACATTAATGAATATTATGCCTTAAAAATCCTTGTAATAAATGCCTAACATGGTTTTCTGCTCTTTTTTATGAAATTATTTCTGGATTGGTTTTGTTTTACACGATTATTAACAGTAATAAAATATAACTTACTGTCTTCGGGTAGAAATCCATGAAGCCAGAAATTATGCCATCATATTCCAAGGCACTTGTCAGGTCAATGACACATGTAAAACAAAACTCTGCAAAAACTGTAATGAAAAAAGAATATTAGGTTAAGGTCTGTTATTGATAT
>CAEFZX010007678.1:0-42476 GCA_903066825.1 Alfaro cultratus | reverse complement strand
TATATATATTTTTAGATATATATATATATATATATATATATACATATGTATTTTTATATATATATATATAAATATATATATATCTTAATGCGTGTAACAGTGTACAACCTGAATTTTGTTGGGGGGGGGGGGGTTCAAATGTCTCATTGTCAATTAAAACAAATTCCACTTTACAGACAGGTCAAAGGTCAATTAAAGATTTGTCCTCAAAAGGATGTCCGTCTGTTCAAACTGCTGCTCTGCTTTCCTCTTAAATCCCAACCGCCGCGATGAAACGTTGCACAACAGATGGCGGTTTCAGTTTCTAGATAAATCAGTATTTAAATTGGGCCTCTGGTTCCTCTTCCTTCTCCGAAGTGAGAAAGTCATGTGCTCATTCAGTGTGACTCTACTTTTCCCACAACGGCTCTCGTGAGGTTTGGGTTCGGCCTGGTCAGGCAGTCTGGACGTGTTTCACTCGCTTCATCCAGAAAGCCTAAAAGATGACACATCCTACCGTCCTTCAGCGACAGAGCTGCAGATTCATGAACAAAACAATCTTAATAAGGAAAATAAGCATCTATTCAGCCTTACTTACTTGGAAATGTTCAGTTTTGCTCTCTTTTAAGTTTCCAGAGGAATCATAAGCTCATATCACAATGAAGCATCATTTCACCGCATACAGACTTAGCAAAGTCACTTCAATATTTTTAGGGCAATTATTTGTCATTTATTTTTGTGCGTGAAGGAGCTTATTCTACAACTTGTGTTTGTTGGAATATTTTCAGAAAGGAAGAGTGCAAACATGTTGGATGCCTTGGAAGTTGGAACTAATCAGTGATACATCAGCACAAAGTATTGAAAACGGGACATTCAGCTCTGACAGCTTCTTTGTTTTATTGTAAAAATGCAGAAGTGTTCATTTTTTCCCATATTTCTATTATTATTATTATTATTATTAGAAATGACCTAAATACATCCCCCTTCTGTCTAGACAAACTGTCGCCAATTTTTAAAAACACACTTTAAAAAAAAAAAAAAAGCTGGCAAACAAGCCCCCACGTGACTGCAGTCCACTCCGGAGGATTACAAAGAAGCAGCGCGACCTCACATCATCTGCCAGCCGGTCTCCTCCCCTCACCTGAAGCGCTCCTGCCCCGCGGTGTCCCAGATCTGCAGCTTGATCCGCTTGCCGGGCTCGATCTCCACCAGGCGGGAGAAGAAGTCCACGCCCACGGTGGGGTCGGACACCTGGGCGAAGCGACCCTCCGTGAACCGCCGGATCAGACACGACTTGCCCACCGTGGAGTCCCCGATGACGATGAGGCGGAACTGGTAGAGCCAGATGGCCTCCATGGCGACTGCGCCGCTCCGCGCGCTGCTGCCGCTGCGGTCTGCCGAGGTGCGCGTGCGTCGGCGCGAGCTTGAGAGAGAGACAAAAGAGTATTTACCCCCTAAGGGCCGTCAGCTGTTTGGCTAAAGCCAGGCGGAAGCGATATTAGGAGGGGTCATAATAATATAGCCTGTCTATCACTTTAGCTGACAGGAATCTTTGAATTATTTTTAGAGTAGAAAACACAAAAGGTTCAATAATATCCTTATTACGTCAGTTTGACTTCGCAGTTTGTTATTACAACTCCAGCATCAAAATAAGGAGAGCAGAGGTGGTCCTAGCTACGTGTGGGCCCAGGGCAAAAACACAGACGGGGGCACCCACTCCAGCTAAATTTGCAAATATGCCTGTTTTTGTTCATTTAAAAAATATATATATATTTAATGTGACATTAATGTGACATTTAATGTCACATTAAATATATATTTAATGTGACATTGCTTGTCAAATCTGTTAGACAAGCAAATGATTCAAAAAGTTACAATAACTTTCTTTCGGTAAACCAAGTGTGCTCTTTGCACTTCGACAAATACAAATACAGCACAGTAAATTTCAGTTTGCATTTTAATGAATCTCTGTGCAGTGTGAAATATTCCAATTCAGGGTTGATTGGTACTAGCTAAATTAAATGCAGTTGAGCTTTATTAAAAATTTTTAAAAAAAACATCAAAATGCAATCTTCACAAAATTGCAATTTCAGATTTTTTTTTTTTTAATTAAGAGTAAAAAAAATCCTTAAAAGTCTAAGTGCCTATTTTACATTAAATGTATATCTCCTCAATATGTATTGCAGATGCATATTTTTGATCATTATTAATATTTGGGGGGAAAATATATGCACATTTTTGTTGTAATAATAATTTCAGACATCATTGCAAACATTCTTCTGAAAGTTTCCATAGTGTTTGTTTATTTCTGCGTAAATGAAGAGAAATGAGCTGCTATTGGATTAATATGCAGGTTGGAGTTAACAATTTGAAATTCTATTTTCCACTCTTCCAATTTGCTGTTGAAACAAGACTAAACTGTATGTCATGCTAATCCCAGACTTAGCTTCTGACATTTTGGGGATTATAAGGCAGCAACGCCAAAAACCCTCAGTGACAACATTAACACTAATAAACAGCTACGTATTGATCAGAAATAACCAGTTAATTCTGATTTCCAATTACAATTTACTTTCATTCCCCCCCACAAATGAAGTCTTGTGGCGCGAACTATCACCAAAATACTTCTTGTCCAAATGAAGTATGTCTCATCAAATGAGACACCTATTGTTATATGAGTATGAATGCTTTAAGCCTAAATATATGTGTGGTTTTGAAGCAGCAGTGAAAATAGTTCTTGAGCTGTTGACCCGTTGTATGATGGAGCGAACTCCTAACAGGTTCCTGCCTGACTGGCTGGTAACTCTTGGTTACATAATCCTTGACAAACGCTGCATTCCGAGAGAAACGAAATGACTACAGAGTGACAGGAGAGATATAAACAGCTTAATGTGCTGGAGGTACTCTGCAGGAGCAGAGTGACTGGTTCTCCCTGCCAGAGCTGCAAGAACAAGAACAAAGCCCTTTCTGGCTAGAACGTTTCATGCTTCATTAGAACCCAACTGCAGAACAACCAGGAAGTCACCGCATGTCTCTCCGACTCCAGCGATCCCCCCTGTACCGGACGCCACACAAGAAAAATGTTCTGGTGGCGTCAAGGACAAGTATGTATAAGCCTTCGAGCTGCAGGGTGTAACTTTTTAAAAAGAATATGTCTTTTGCATATTTGTTAAAACTCTCACCATGTCACGGCAGTATAATATGAGATACATAAACTGGGAAAGGATGTGCACCGCTCCCGGCCAAAAATGACCAATCAGAGCCACGAGGAGGGTTTTAACGCCGTCAATCAACCTCGCGAACGCCCTGCCAAATGTGCTAATGATGGAGAAACAACTCGTCGTTACAGGAAAACCTTTTATTTGCCTTCGTCGTTGGCCGTGCTGACTCGTCTTAGCATTCACGACAAAATCGAAATAGCACCAGGAAACAGTAGTAATATATATATATATATTTTTATGTAAAATCTTAATGTGATAATCGCGCACAAGTTTGCTGTGCTGCTGAGTTATGATGTTTTAAAAAAATTTATTTAGTAGAAAAAAAAACTATTTTGTAGGCTGCTGGGGTTTTATGAGAGTAATTTATAGAGATGACATGTCAGCAGCAGTAACTTTACAGCTTTCAGATGAACTGTGTTGTTTTTCTTATCACATTGCTGTCAACAGACCACAGCGCTTCACTGTTCTCACTGCTTTTGTGGAGACTTCTGATGCTGTTTGTGAAAAACGGCTGCAGCCGCTGAGACTGGACTCCAGATAAAAGCCACGGCAGACGCCAAGCACAACCACAGCGTACCTTTTCTATTGATTATCTGATCGATTTGCTCATCGAATGGACGCTTGCCTATGTTGTCGCACCTCCTCTGTGATCTCATCAGTAACTCATGTCGTCTTTTCTGTGTGGTTTCATTACAGCCGTAAGGTAACGGCTGAATATTGCAGCGGCAGAGAATGAGATGGTGGGCAGAAACCCACGAGAACAGAGCCTGTTGTGTTTTTAGCGCCTTACGTCAGGAGCTACGGTGGCTCTGAAGGGACAAAGTCAGAGACGGTGGGAGTTTGGATGCTAGATTTTGCTCTACATCGACTTTTACAGAAAACGGCTGACATATTTTATCGTTTCTTGGCTTTTTCTGCCACTTATTGATCATGAGTTATGATCTCTGATGTAGTCAATCAATAACTGAAGACTTTCACCTTCATGTGAGCTGCTGACAAACTGAACTTTGAGTCAATGATCTGCTTCAGGAGAAAGAAATGTGTTCTTCCTGTCCTGACATAGAAAAGCAGGAAGAAACATAACATCTAGTGAAATTTCTTCTTTTCATAGTTGTTATGAACTTTATTTTTACTTTATAATTGCTCTTGTAAAGACGGAGGTTGTTTGAAGGGCAACATGACCACCCAGGGTTTCTATAATTAACTAAATCTACAGGGTCTTCCAAAAATATTTACAACTCTTGGGCTTTCTTCCTGCAAATGTCACTGCGTTTTATGGGATTTTATGCACAACGCCAACAGAAAGTGGGCAAGAACTGTAAGGTAAAATGAGTTCACAAACTGCTTTCTAAGTAAAAATAAAAAAAGCACTGAAAACCACATATTATTTTTATTCTACTTCCAAGTTCTGTAATGATTTGTGTCGGTCTGCTGCATGAAATTGTAATAAAATAGGTTGAGGTTTATGGAAGAAAGGGGTATTACTTAAAGGGGCAGTATTGTGTGTTTTCCAGGCATTTGCTCTTTTATAGCGCAATCAAGTAACTACGTTACCTTCAGCTGTTATAAAAATGCTGCGGTCGTTTTTGAGGGGTTGTGGGGAGTTGTCCCGTCAGACCGTCAGTTCCCGAAACAACACACAAAAAAATAAAAACCTTGTAAAAGCCCTCTCGGACTCCGCCGGACTACGCAACAGAGTAAAAAGCTTTTGGGGTCCATATCGTTTCAGCTCTTAAGACCATGGGAGGGTTAAAAGAAATTTTCCTTTGTAAATTAACACCATGAAATTGGGCCTCTGTCTCTTTAAGAAATGCCTGTTCTTTCTGATACTCTGCCTTCAGGAAGTCTTCACAACGCTCCTTTATTAACCCTTTAACAACATTAAAAGTACTTCAGAAGTAGCTCCTATGAGGAGCTCAGCAGATACGCAGTTGCAGCACGTGTTTGCTAATTGCTACTGGCTAGTCTGAAGGAGCCGAGTGGGGGAGATTACAGGATTTATCAAATCAGGGCAACACTCCAGTTATGTTTTAAATGAGGGAATAACATTACAACATAAGTGGCTATTGCACAACACCGTCCCTTTTAAAGGAAATTATTATAACACTGTAGCGACAAATGGTATGGGTGTTTTCTGTTTGAAATCAAGTGAGTTTCCTCAATTTGTAAAGCTAATCTCCTTTAATTTTGACACATAATCTATCTGATTTGTATCAGGCCTCCAGGCGGGCAGAGGGCCAGCTTTATGAAGCCTCCCATCAGCCCTGCTCTCCAGCAGAGTCGGGTTGCACGGCCCGGTCAGTGTGCAAACATTGGCAGCTGGAATCCCTGGTGAATAGAACGCCCTCGGAGCTCTTGTTCCCGATGAGGTCCAGAAACGCCTTCCAAAATGTCCAACAGGAGCAGATAAAGGACAGCTGACCGGGCTACTCTAGTGAAACCTGCCAGAATGATCTCTAGGTGCAGAAAATGATTTCTAAGGGCATATTTAATGAGCTGCTCAACAAATCACACATGTATTATGTTGATTTCAGTCATTTTAGAGTCACTAAGTACTAAAACTCTATGGCTACTAAGTTAAGTTCATTAATAGAAACATATATTGTTGATTAAAAATAGTAATAAAAATAATAATTGTGCCTACTTGCAGCAGGAAGTGGATCCGCTTTAGGCCGGTGTTGCTGTTCAGGACCAGGCCGATGAGATCTCCATGGCACCAACAAGTCGGACTGGTTCGACGCTCAGGCCGCAAAAAGAATCTGGGGACTCCGTATAATTATTTTTATTAGTACAAACACACACTGGTTCGCTGGAGTCCGGAGCTGTTCCGTTTCTTACGGTCAGGGCCCTCTGTCTGTCCCGGACAGCTGAGACAGACGCGCATCCAGAGCAGCAGGTGCAGCTTCTTTGAAAAACACACGGATCCTGCGGAAGTCCGGTTCAAACTGAGCCCCCCGTTGTCAAAAGCCTCTGAGGGAGAGGAGCGGCGGGGCGGGGGGGCTGTGAGGATGAAGAGCAGGGCGGGAGGTGGTGGTGGGGGATCCCGAAAAATCCCTTCTGTGTTTGCTGAGTGTTTGGAGCTAATCGGCGCAAATGAAATGGCAGCAGCGGCAGCAGCAGCAGTAGCATCATACAGCCTGACTCATCCCGCATCAGTACCATTACCGTAAAGAAGCGCGTACGGGCGCAACGAGAACGGAGCGGAGACGAAGAGAGGGCAGAAAAGTGTCCCGTTTTCGCGGAAAATTCCCCGGCTTGTATCCGCGTAGACCTGGAATTATAGAGTTATGTATTTGACTCCCGGAAATACACAGCTTCTGTACGTTTCCTTACAAACCACGTAGGAAAACTTACACGTGTTTTGTACTTTTATACTAAACAAAGGTTAACGCACTATCTGATGACAACGTGGCCAAACGATTAAAAACATTTTCGGTTTTAAAAAAATAAATAAATAAAAAGGTTTCTATGGCAGTTTTTCATCCATTGAAATCTGTCTTTCATTTGTTTTTAAACATCTCGGCTGGACTTAAGAATTGAGCTGCGCACTCACTACGGTATTTACGCTCACTCCCTGATGCGCACTTCCGGAAACGGTCACCGGTCTTGCGCACTCACTACGGTCTGGGAATTGTAGTTTCTTCTTCTTCTACTCCCGCACCACAAACCACAAATACCTGATTTATCTACCTAGCTAGCTATGTAGCTAAGTAAGTAGGTAGCTAGCTACATGGCTAGCTAGGCTGACTGATACAAATTTGAAGTACAATAATAAACTAATCATGATTGCATGAGGAACATGATTTTTCCTCATGCATTAACAGAGCTTTTTTTTAATGGGCCAGCTATATTCATTGTGTTTGGAATCAGTATGTCCAGCCACGTGTTTATTACTAAATCAACCTACTAACATCTTAAAGACATAACCAGAACTGGTGCATTCATTTTTTTTTCTGTTTAAATTATTATAACAGTCTCTATGCAAGTCTCTTTAAGATACTAATTAGGCATCTACAATTTATCCAAAATGCTTGTGGTACCAAAACTGAACATGTGGGGGCACCAAAGGCAGTTAACAACCTGAACTGTGCAGAAACTTTTGACACCATCAAATCATTAATATAAACATGACTGTGTACTTTAACTTTAAATGTAATCAAAATTTTCAGTCCATCTTCCCGTGTATTTTAAATTTGAATTTTAACCTTTGTTCATTTTAGTGGATACTTAGATATACACATTACGTAAAATGCTGTAGCTTGTTCACAGATGGTGCTCTACAGACAGATTGTCTTGCCTTGTTTGTGTGAAAAACAGGAAGCTTCAGCTGCTGCCTCGAAGGCCCTCATGTTGTCATTTTACATCATCCTATGTGTGATTGTGCTGTTAAACAGGATATAGGCTTGACACCTTTCGACAAAACGATTTCACATGTCTGCAGTTGAAACCTGGTATCCACATAGACTGTATAAAAAAGAGTACATCCGACTAAACCCTACCAAGCTGAACAAAATCATCTCTATGTGCATCAGAGCAAAGAGAAATTGGAACTTATTTAGACAATTATTTGTAACTTTCTAGAAACTTCTGAGGTCTACATGTGTAGTCTCATCAGTCTCATGTTTCGGGTCTTTTTCCACAAGCTTCTCACAATAGCTTGTTGGAAGTTTGGCCCATTTCTCCTGGTGTAACTGGGTCCAGTTTGCTTTAGGAACCGTTTTAAACTCTGCCCACAAATTTTCTCTAAGCCTGAGATGTGAACTTTGCAATGGCCACTCGGAAACTTTGACTTTGTTGTCCTTAAGCCACATTGTAACTGTTTTTGCGATATGCACAGACTCACTGTCCGTCTGGTTAACTTCCCGGCTGATTTCTTGAGACATGGCCTCAGTATTTCCAGTTAATGTTCTCTTCTGATGATCCCAGCTTTTCTGAAGTGCACCAACCAAGTCTTGCCAAAAACAAGATGACAAAAATCTTATAGTACATTGGTCTCAACTAGCTCTTTTTTTAAGGACAATTTTGTTTAGAGACTTCATAATTTATCTTCTATTTGCATTATTTTGCATATTTATTTTGGAAATTTAAAATGTATTTTAGTTCCAGTGTCAAATGTTCCTTAGAATTTAAAGTTTATTGATCTTTGAGAATGTGTTCTTGCATTATTGCTACGCCATTACTATAATATTACTTGAAAATGGTCTCAAAACAATAATATTATCGTTTATCGCAATAACTTCTGGGACAATTTATCATTCAGCAAAAATTATTTAACCTGACAGACCTAGTCATGGTAATTTTAACAAATATGTGAAAGACATGATTATTAGAAAAGTTAAATACTATTCAACCTATTAGAACTTTGTCAAGTCACGTTCTTATTGTCCCAAACTGCTTAAAGACATACATATCCTATGTGTATGTAACCCTCTCAATTTCTTAGAAAGAAATATTGGCCACATTAGAAATATTTTAATTGTCCTCTCTCGTTTGTCTGACATTTAACAAATACAAATTACTTTCTTGGCGCTGACTGACCAAAACAGGACATGTTTGATCAGATTTTTACTCAAAAATTCAATAAAAACGCGTCTTGTTGTAAAGTGCATGTAAACATCAGCAGCTGCATCTGAGAGCCAGCGGGCGGGCGGTGGGCGTGTCTGTCCCCGCACAGCGCGCGGACAGCCGGGCCTGTCACCGCAGCCTCCTCCCATCTGTGCGGAGCCGGACGGCGGACCGGGCTGCAGGCGGAGCTGAGCTGAGCGCTGACTGACCGCAGGCCTGGCGACGCACAACAGCTCCTCTCTCCCTCCTGGTCGTTTCTTGCCTCCGAGGCGCGAACTCTGGGCTACGCGAGTCCCGATCAAAGTCTTTTAACCTCGGGACGTTTTACAGGAACCGAGCGGGACAAAAACAACTCTGAAGACTTAAAAGTTGTTCATTTGCGAATTATTTCTGCGTCCACAGGAACAGGAATGCCTCTATAGCATCTTTTTTTAATGGAAAGCTCTAAATATTCACACTTTATTTCCATTTATCTAATATTTGGGGGATCTTTTCTAGCCCAAATATTAGTGGACAATTAGTGAGTGCATGACTTCAGGTCGCCTCGCGACCGGAACCTCTAATTGGACTCAACACCCCATCCCGTCGCTCTCGCGATGCAGCAGGAGCGCCTGCTGAAGGTGTTGGTCATTGGCGACCTGGGTGTGGGCAAGACGTCCGTCATAAAGCGGTACGTCCACCAGGTGTTCTCCCAGCACTACAGGGCCACCATCGGGGTGGACTTTGCCCTCAAAGTGCTCAACTGGGATCACAAGACGGTGGTGCGGCTGCAGCTGTGGGACATCGCTGGTGAGTTAAAAAAAAAAAAAAAGGAAAAAGGTTTCCTCTGATCATATCCGCTGATAAACCTAAAGGATCAGCTGCGGTTTGACGTAACGATCAGACATTATCAGGACCCCAAACACAGTTTATGAGCAGGAAATAACCTGCTATCGTGGACTTTGTAGAGAGGAAACTGAGAGAAGAGCATATTGAAACTTGACCAATATGATTCACATGTCGAATAAAGGCTGTTTCCGTTAAATAAGAAAATAAATTAAAATCATAATAAGGTTGTTCACTCGATAAGTTATTTAAAAAGTCATAGCAGGGATGTAAACAGCTACATGATTATATTCATGATTCAGTCATGGACATAATCCATGACTGACAGGCGTTGGAGCAAAGGCCCTTTGATTAGGCCATTTTATAAAAGAGCTACGGATTCAAAATATTGGACACGCAACTTTTTATGAGCCATGCGATCCTGTGAGGGTTCTGGCAGAAGCAGCTGAACAAACCCAAACCATCAGCCTCCAACCACTTCCTGTCGTCATCATGGTTTTCGCCAGTAGTAACATCCGGGTGTTGATCACGTGACTCGTGTGTGTTTCTGTTGCAGTTTTGCCAAATACACCTATTTCGATACGGCTGACCGAGCACCTCATCCTGGTGTGGAAACCTTTTATAAAATAATCCGTTTTTTGTTGTTTTAAGTGTGTTTCCATTGACCAAATTTATTTTGGTCATTTAAATTTGCGCAAGTTTTATGTTCAGTGGAATGGCAGGTTACTACATTTTCTAGTGAGTCGCCCTGTTCTTCCATTCTTCTATATGTTTTTAACAGAAGCTGTGCTCAGGTGTGCTGAAAAACACATAAAATCACTGTAATTGATTTTAATGCACATTTATATTAATTAGGCTCCAGGCCAATACTTACATATTTGTGAAGTGTCATAAAAAATATTGTTGTTACAGCTGCAAGTTTTTTGCAGTGTTGCCTTGAAGAACCTGTGTTCAGACCTCAACCAGTCTTTTTGCATAGAGTTATTTACCCCCCAAAAAACTAAAAATCTTAGTTTTAGATTGCCCATAGGTTTCAGTGTGAGTGTGCGTGGATAGATTTTGTGAAGTCAAGTTTCTTTTCAGTCATGTTTGAGTTATACAGTGTTTCTATAACAACTGGAGATTAGATAGTTGCTTGATTGTGTGATGAAATGGTCTTATGTGCATAGAAAATACGCAGTGCTCCCCCTTTAACACCTACTTATCATATTGCTCTACCTGTGTTCTCACCCTGGTTGGCTGAATCTTGCTGACACATCCAACAGTGATGTGGCATTATGTGACATGAGAACATGCGGTGAGCCACCATTTCTGTTATTGTACATGAAGTTAAAAGCCTCCCGTGTTCAGATCATGAATCCAGCATGTCTTCCCCTCCTGCAGCCAATTACACTGTTGGGAACTGTGTCACTGCTGTCCCCCCTCACTCATATGCATGTAGCTCTCGCTGAGCTACATGCATATCCTGTTGGCTTGGCTGCTGAGTCAGGTCCTGGCTGATAGGAGCTGTCATTTGCATAAAGACGTTTAAGTTGAGGTGACAAGAAGACTTTGTACCGGCAGTGACGATCTAGTGCAGTTGCGTGTTCTGTAATAGTTGATATTCCAAATGTCAAATTGTGCATTTATGTGATCAATGGAAAGGCAGCTAATGTCAGCAATGCGATATTTTTTTCTCTGTGTGGAAAGGGCAGGGAAATATGTATACGGGTTATCGACCATAAGAACAACATTAATATCTTATGTTGATACTGGGTCAAATTTTCATTTTGGTGCATCCCTAACAGGTACTTAGTAGCTATCTGGTTGAGTTTTTAGGTTAAAAAGATAGAAAAATAATACACAACAACCCAGGATTGTTCAGTTCAATGTTCTCACTGACGTGAACACTGCTGATATTTATTCAAATTATTGATGGACTTGTTTCTACTAGCATGTTAGCTTAGCATAAAGGCCAAAAACAGTTTAAACCTGTTGAACTAGCTCTGTTTAGCTGCTGTCAGACACAGTCTAGTCATGTGTGTGTGTGTATAATTGCCAAGTGTGTGTGTGCATGTGTATCTCTTGCTGATTCACCTCTGTATTAAGATCATGTGGAGGAAGTTAGTGACTTGGACAAAGACTTATTTATGCATTGTGTGTGTGTGTGTGTGTGTGTGTGCGTGGGTGTGTGTGTGTGTGTGTGTTTGCGTGTGTTTGCGTGCGTGCGTGTGCGTGTGTGTGTGTGTGTGTGTGTGTAACATTCAACAGTGATGCATGCATCATTCTGTAAGTAGGTCTGATGGGGATTTTTTTCACTGTTTGTGTTCATGGTAAGTCAGTGGTGTGAAAAACAGTAGAAGCAGTTCCTGTTCTAGAGAAAACTTTAGCCACACTTAAAAATAGCTTCACCAAAGCCGAGAGGGGCAGTAATTCAAAAGTGATGTTCATGAACAGAGCAAAAAAAAAGAAAAAAATCCCATTATCTCTAGATAAGATAACAGAGCTACTTCCTTGGCTCAGAGAGTATTAGCTATGTAGAAAATGCTGGCCTTAAGAAGTTTCTAGTAAACTGTTTCAGAAATTCATATTGTGAATTTGGTTATGAATTAACAAGAAAAAGGAAATGGGAACTAGCAATGGGCCTTTGACCTCATTTCACGTCCTGAAGTGGATAGAGCTGGACCAGTTCTACAGAAAATATCCGTCACGTCTGATTGAGGCTCAACACAGAAGTTTAAGAAAAAGATATCAAAACATGTATTCTGCTTATGTTGCGTTGCTTTGGCAACAAGGGGATCTAGGAGCCAGATATCCATCATGTATCACCAAATTGCTGCATTCAGGAGTTTTTATATGTTATGCAGCATTACAAAGACTTATTTTAGACTTCAGAAAGATATCTTCCTGACAGGACAAGACAGAAATGATATCTGTGTCTTTGACATTTCTGGTACATTAGTAAAGTATGAAGACAGTTTCTCTTGTTTGTCTTGTTAGGAAAATCTGTGAGAGGAAACACAACATGGAAAGTCGAACCACTTAACCAAAATTCTCCAGGACTCTGGTTCAGGGTAGATTTTCTTCTTAACTCCTCCCCGCTTCCACCACAACGGACATTTGTTGTGAAGAGATTTGATGCTAAATGAAATAATGTCCCTTCTGCTACTCCTCTGTTTTGGGGCTACAGACCAAGTTTGTTTCTAAATAAACAACCTACAATGGTCTTGCTTTCGTTGGTGACATTGAAAAGCCAGAGATGATCTATATGCTGTATTTATTACACACCCTGTTGGGAACTGTAAGGATGTTGAATGTAGGGAAGTGAGATGCTGAAGACTCTGGACATTGTAGGTCTGTTAAGATTGATGCATATCTTCAGTTTCCCATTAAGCACTGGGATCACACCAGTAGAATGGCAGACTGGGATGGCGATCCCAGTGCTAAGAAGGTGGACTGAAGACTGCAGTGAGAACTCATAACTTTTCAGGTGCTGTGGTTGAACAGGGGTTCTTGATTCTATTGTCCCTTCCCAATGATCTTTGCCGCATGTCTTTCTTGTTTGACCAATCTCCAATAAAAGCCACTGGAGCCAATAAAACCTTCAAAAATAAGAGCTGGTAACTTTATAAGACATTTTAACCTAAACATTTACAACTTGACAGGTTGACGAGCCCTCAATGCACGGGGATAACATGCAAACTCAATGGATAAAGACCTTAGAGTGTAATCCTAACACAGGACTTTCTTACCTCGACGCAACAGTACTGCCAACTGCATCCACCATGCAGCCATAATGCAGATACTTCTGGAGAAGAATTGTACATTCAAGAGGAGGGGAGAGTTAAACATAGGCTACATAAACTGATTCTTTGACAGACCTGTATGAGCTTTTACTTTATAAAAACTTGACCTTTCAAATTTGGAAGGTAAAGACTCACAGGAAGCAACAGTGAGCTGGATGTTAATGTAGGAGCAAATCCAAGTGTCCAAATTTTATACCAATGTACAAAGCCATAGCAGAAGAGGAAAAAGAAAGGCTAAAATCTAAAAAAGGCTAATAGATTTTGATTACATTGATATCAGACATTGGTTTGGTAGAACATCTGCACCAACAGAGCCTGATTTTTGTCAGCCCTGTCTCTCCCTGACAGGACAAGAACGCTATGGGAATATGACCCGTGTGTACTTCAGAGAAGCATTGGGGGCCCTTGTTGTCTTCGACATGACCAGGTTGGCCACGTTTCAGGCTGTCCTGAAGTGGAAACGAGACCTGGACTCAAAAGTAAGTTTTACAAACCACCTAAGGAAATAGCTGAAGTAAAGAGCTGCCGAAGCTGACCAAATAACTTTAAATTGCAAAAATCTGTTCACTATTCACTTCAATTCAGGTTGTCAAGAAAAAAACTTCACAGAACATCAAACATTTTTATAGCTATGGGTGACCTTAAATGACGATTTTTAAAACTACCGCATGTCTTTGTGATGTTAAGAGACATGAGCACTAGTCTGCCTTAAACCTGTAGTATGTTTTCCTTTCCACTTGGGGGCAGCAGAAACAAGATTTGTTTTTTTTTTACGCTGTTGACTTTTTAAAGCCCAGCAGAACCACATCCCTGGTCCTTGTGGGCTCTTACTTTTACTGACTGATAGCCTTTAAAGATCCAGGGCTCTGTGGTTAATCTTTTTTAAAATCATTTTCACTTCATGTCTCCTCCGTTCTGATAGGTCACTCTGAGCAACGGGAAGCCCGTTCCAGCCGTTCTGCTAGCCAACAAGTGTGACCAACGTCAACTTGGTCTGTGTCCCAAACTTCCAAAGCTGGAGAACTTCTCCCAAGACCACGGCTTTGTTGGCTGGTTTGAAACATCTGCTAAGGTGGGCTGTTATTTTCCTCTGTTGATCGTACTGACGTAATATTTACACTACTTCATGTCTCTGAGGAGGGACTGTAAATTAACTGCAATCTTTGTTTACATTAACAGCACTTCATTTCATAGCCTTTTGGTTTAAACCAACCACTTTTAGGCAGTAGCTTCCAAAACATTTTTCTTACTTCAGCTGCCCCTGTATGTCTGAAGTGTTGTCTTAACTCTGAAAACATTTTCCAAGTTTCTTTTACTTGCATAAGAAGCTCATAGTAAAAAAATATATGTATATTATTCAAAATCAACAATCCTTTTTGGGCTAGAAAACAACATAGCAGCACATTGGTGTCAGTGAAATGCATCATTTGAAATCCACACTGCTGGATTTTAAAGAGGTTGTTATCGGTTTTTGAAAAACAGAACAGCAGACACTAAATAGGGAAATTAGGCAAACTACATTTCAACTAAAACTAGCTGGTTTTTGACCACAAAGCAGAACTCAAAGTCTCAAAAACAACTCAGCATTGAGTTGCCTCACCTTTGTTGATGATTTGGTGGCACCTTTCTGTAGCTAACAGGTTTTACAACTTCCCAGTCCATTTAGATAAGTAACCAAGGAGCAGAGCGATTCTTAAATAAGTTGAGTGGATGGCCTTATTTTCTTAAACTGAGCCAAAATTCTGCAGCACATCTACATGCTAATGTTGTCAAAGTCATGCTAGCATAACTGACCTACTTCCCTCTCCCTTGCTAATTTTTTTTAATTAAATGTTTTTACTGACTGATGAAATGTGATCAACTTGTTTTCAAGTAGTGATAGTGTTGACAATTAATAGCAAAACTTACCTTTTTATATATAAGCATACGTTTAAGATTTAGCTCATTATGTCAACAGCTTGACAGCTAAAACCAATGGTACTCATCGTCTGCAAGCAACTTTTTTGCTGGATCTTGCGCGCATGACGTCACGTTTCAGCGTGTCTACAGCTAACAGTTTAATAAAGAAAATCATCATTTCCTTCTTAGAATATTTAAATTTGCCAAAAACACAAAAGCTAAAATATACAGTAAGGGTACAAATACTTATTCGCAGTTGTGAATGGTTCGTCTGTTTTCACCATCCTTTTCTTGACCTTTAACCTCTGTCTCCAGGATGACACCAACATCGACAGTGCCATCACGTGTTTGGTTAAGGCGATCATGTCTGCGGAGGAGGAGAAAGCGTCGAGCGACGCTGCTCGAAGCGAGTCTGACAGCGGAGTCATCGTTCTGCCTCGTTTCGACCACAGCGCCAAGGAGAAGGGACTCAACGGCTGCGCCGGGTGCTCCTCCACCAAACCCAGACCCGGAACCAGGGACTGATGCAGATCCACTAATATCATGGAGCGATGACCTCAAGTCTTCCCCTTTCTAACATTTAGAAGTTTCTCTAACTCTCTAACATTAATTTGGAAAACTCTATTGGAGATGTTTTCTGACATTTTTGCTTTTCCTCCAAGTCTCTCTCTTTTTTTTTTTTTTTTAACAAACTGGGTATTGTATGTTTTTTTAAGACCAATTTAATATTGACTTAAGTAACTTCAAAAGCATTTTCATGTGGCTGCTGCGTTGGGAAAGTTTTGAGACAAAATGAGGCAGGAGGGCATCGTTCTTCTCAGAAAGATGACGGTTAAAAGCACATCAGCAGTTGTGAGACTTTTCTCTCTCCTGTCTTAAAGTCTTTTCTTACAAAGCATTTTGTAATTGTCCTAAATGTTTGCCTCTGAAAGCTCATTTCTCTGTGTGATTCAGTTATATTTTACATCAGTTAATTATTAGACAAAACTGTCATGTTTTACTCTGTTCTGTCTGCGGAAAAGCACAAAGTTTCTGTTTTAATGATGCCCCGTTGTTTTTAACTTGCAACAGAAAATCTTTTCTTTTTATGATGCGTAAATTAACTACCGCCCAGAACATACGTCTTCAGAAGCAATGAGACCTAAATACATGCCGATGTTAGGAGGAAACCTTCCACAATGCCTCTTCATTTGGCTACAAAAGTGCAGAATCAACAACATTTTTAAAATACAGACATAGCAAATGCAGATTTCAGCAGTTTTGGAATAAACATTGCATTAAAGTTCCACAAAAGAATGATACAGGTATCATTCTTACATATAGTATTTTTTTTTTCCATCATTACATTGGAAACTAAGTGTTTCTTGTTTGTTTGCATCCCATAAAAAAGTATCAATCCTCTTTTTGTAAATTCCTTTAAAAATGACCACAAATTCCCCATAGTAGATATTCAAGTTGCCTTTTCACAAAAGCTTACATAACATTTGCAACTCTAAATAAGTTTTATTTTGTTGGACTGAGGACAAAAACAGCTCTCTGGCTCCTAAAGGTTGCAGACTCCTGGCTAAAGTGACCAATTCCTAACCTGTTCCAATCCTTGAATATTGCTCTTTAAAAGTTCACCTGTATCCAGTCTGACTGAGGTATTTTGCGAAGAAGAATCTAAATAATTTCAGTTTCTAACTGTAGAAAGCTGGTAAAGACAAAAACCTGAAAGCTCTCCGGCTGCAATTGCTCTGTTTCCTGATAGACCTCCAGATTCCTTTAAAATATGACAAACTAGTCGTAGAGCACTCACACACTTAATGCTCAGGTTTATATGTGTTTATATTTGACAGACTACAGAAGCAGCATCACAACTTGTTACTTTCTTCTGCGCCACCAAGACAGACATGTTTGATATGTAACTCTTGGGTATTTGTTGTGTGCCACAGTCTGGTGACGGCCTGTCAAAATAAAGTCGTGTGTGTGTTTTTGAAGATGAAAGCGCTTCTCCATTTTCTGTCGTTATCAGTCATCGTCTCTCCAGGTGATGCTCAGCAAACGGGACACGTCGCTCGTTTTTCAGGTGTGGATGTTTGGTCTTCTCTGTGAAGACGACTTGTATCCTGGACGCTAATGAAAGGCCCCCGTTTTCGGCTCTTTTCACGAGGTTAAATGTCATCGTCTGGGAAACCTGTCCTTTAAATGTCGTTTTCCACCTCAGATGTTTCTCTGTATTTTCCGTGAGCTCCAGCTTTTCATTTCGTACACCCTGCTGTATGTGTCAGCAGCTGAAAGCCTCGGAGTCAGGCCTCTAATGGGTGAGTGTTAAAAGCAGCAGCGTCTGAGGTCTTTCTTTCTTATTGGTTCCATTTCCTTTTGTTTCTCTACCTAAGCGCTGAAAGGTGGTATAATTTCTTTAATCAGTGTGAAAGAATAATGCTTCCTTTGTGGAGCGGGTTCTTTTATGTTACGTATCAGATGCCATTTATGTTGTACAGAGTCATAAGCCTGTAAATGTCTTCTTTAAATGAAATCAACTTTGTTTTTTGTGTGTCAGATTTGTTGACTCGTTGAAGGTTAGATACAAAAGATAGTTAATTCGCGTGACTAAATGGGATTTCTAAATTGATATGTAATTGGAAACTGAAAAGATGAGGAGCTCTTTAATTGTTAGAAGACAAATACCAGCAGGAGACATAGCAAACCGGTACCCTCCCAAGGGACTTAAAAGTGCTTTATGTCGACAATTTCAAGAGAACAAAATGTTTCAGTGTTCATCCAAACACAATCATCAGCTGTAATAAGTGAAATCAGAGAATGTCTTTGTTAGTTATAATTGAAAAAAGCTAAAACATTGGCTTCTGATCTGATCCACTCTAATCCAGCATTCCCGTTTCTCCTCACAACTGTCATCAATACACCTTATATTGATTAACTGTGCTGTATTTGTATTAAACAAAGAAGCAGACATGTTGCTTATCTTTTCTACAATGTAGAAACACAGTTTTCAAAACATTACTCTCAAAACACCCCCAAACTAAAATCTACACATGAGGCCCATGAAGGTTGGAAATAGGCTGAAAAAAAGACTTTAATTTGATAGTCTGTGGGTTTCACAGTGACCCCCGAGTCCATTTGCTGTTCAGATTCATTGGCTAATTTGAACAGATTTTCTTAAACTGTCAAAACCCAGGTGAGACCTCATATTTATGTCTAATCACTCATTCATTTGGCTCAGACACTGAGAAAAAGAACTGAAGCTAACATAGGTAAATGGAGGAACGTTTAGAGAGATTGGTGGTTGAAGAACCTGATCCGCAGACAACACTCGCGGAAAACATGTAATAGGTTAAAACCATTGGCAACAAAATTGATTATCTTGTCTGAGGAACTTAGTTGCTGCAGTCAGAGTGATTGTCTGGTAGATGACTTACCACTGGAGATAATTGTTACAGCTTGGGGGAAAGTGATGCGTTGACTCCTGGTCCTTCAGTTTTGTGTTGCTCCTCCTTAACTTAAAAAACTCAAATCATTTTGCAATCCTGGAGCATAAAGCCTTCCCTACAAAGACTTTGTTTTGGTAGACGAAGAGAAACCCTCCCTTTTCGCCTATTTCCTTTCACAAATGTCAGCTATATTTCTGTAATAGAGGATATTCAGGCAATGTAAGAGTGCTCACTCCATCCTAATTGACAATCCCATCAGAAATGCTCTTTATGACAATAACATGTTTTTGTTTTCGAGGGGCTTGGCTCCTCTCTAAGGGCTCTTTTTGTATAAGAAAAGTTATCAAAATAAATTTATCTGATTTGGGGGAAAAATAACGTAGAGGTTAAATGTAAATTATTTTTGTTCTGTCAAGATTTACAAGGTTTCTAGCTCTAAGAAATCTGCTAAAACTGACTAATCATATGCTATCGAGAACATTACAGCAATGGTTGCAGATGTTGGTTATTTAAGAATAAGAGACGCACATAATTACAGTAATTAAATGCAAAGCGTTTGGGATTCATCGAAGCATTTGTGCTTTAAGCCACTAGAGGGTGCCACACGGGGTTTGATTTAACGTGCTTTGCCTGAAGAATTGATTTGGATCTAGAATGATGCTTGTCTTTGGAAGCAGCCTCCATTTGCATCTTCCCCTGTTTTCTTCAGTGGGAGAGTACAAAAAATAAATCTAACAGTCTGTGTGTGTGTGATTGTATAGATGTGCAGTCACTTCTCGCTTCAGATGCACGTCCCGCTTTGATTTCACGTGCCATTGATTAACTTCATCACCCCGCTGCCAAGGGACGCGGACCAACATCAGTGGAGGCGGAAGCAGGCAGAGCGAAGGCGGGAGAGAGGTATGGAGGCTCTCGCCTGACGTCCTACACCAGAGACAACTGCTAATTCATCAGCTGAAGGGAGATAATTATTGTCAGAGCTGCTGGTGGGCTGGAGACTCTTCCGGGTGAGCGGGGTTTTCTTCACTTCCCGCAGGAGGAAAAGCGCAGTCTGTGCATTTGCTCGTCTTTGTGATGGAAATCCTGCTGCGTCTCGGAGGGATGGCGGCTTCAGAGGACAGAGCCTTCACGTGTTCTGCTGTGAGTTAGAAACACAACTAAAATTCCTGCTTTGTTTTGTTATTTCACTGAAAGACCACGTATTGATTTAGTATCTATCTTGTCCAGCACAAATAATTACAGTTATTTGGTTTGAACTGCACGTGGAGAGCGGAGACCTCGGAAGAGAAAGTATTGCAGTCGGTGTTGTGATTTCTTTTTATGTGTTGTATAGCCATATTTTATTAACTTTATCCAAAGAGCGATTTGAACAAATTCCAGTGCTGAGAGTTGTTGTTGAACTCTAATTGTAAATCACAAACAGGCATCAATTATTGAGTACAATTCAGTCTCCACAATTCTATGCATTCTTGATGAAGGTGTGTAAAAACACTACTTTTTTATTTATATTTTATTTTTTTTACTTTTATTGTTTCTATGCTACTTAGCTTTTTTTCTTTCTAGAAAAGTGTGTCTTTAATTTGACAAAATCCCATTCGGCGTTTTTTGTATTGTTTATTTATCGCAATACATTTCTTATTGTGATGAGAATTTTCAGTTGTTATTCTCACGATAAATTCCAATTGGTGATGATATTTAAGATTTAAAAAAAACAAAAAAACATTTGTAGGTGTGGCTTATAGTAAGGTGCGCTCTATAGTCCGGAAAATAAGATAAATACAATCACTGTGTGCAGCTTAGTGATACAAATCACCCTTCTTTATGTGACTGACTGTTGTGCTAAATAAGTGTATTGCAAATAGGAGTGTTTTTCAAGAGCAGTATTGTTTTGTCTCGCTGTCACTGCCATACAGTTACCCCCCCAAAAATCAGTAATAAAATATTGTAATAAAACTTAAGTCCATATTCCCCACCCCTATTTGGCACCTCTAATAGCTCCTGTGAAATAAGAAAACATTATTCTCTTTTACGTCGATCAGAGTATCTAGGAGCCTTTAAGTATAATCCTCTCACAGTATTGCATAACTGGCCTGAGTTTCTGTTGCATATAAAAATACGCAGCTTTAGGCAAGTTTTGTACAAATCAGATGCTATAACACAGTTGATCTCCAGCTAAGTCAGGTTACCATGGATTTTTTTGCGACGTGATAAATTCAAGCAGCATCTTCATCACATCTCAAAGACGTGTGTGTTCTACTGCTACTGATTTTAAGTCAGTGCGACTGAGGTTGTCTTGTTTTATTTATATGCTGGATTGCCGATGAAAACGAACCTGGATTATTGGCATATGTTTGCATGGTTATGAATGTATGGTATGTGTTCTCCTTCAAAATAAAGAAATTGACATTACAAGTTGAATGAAGCTGCAATGCTAGATTCTAAAATAGTACTACCACTGACAGATCATTTCACATATAGCAATATAGTTAAACATACTGTATATCTGGCATTTTAAAGGACAAATAGAGACTAAACTGACTTTCGTACGGTGCATAATTATTCTGTCAGTTCATCTCATTTCTCCCAATTGTGCCGTGAATTCCCAACAGACCCAGTACGGCATCAGGATGGCTGCATCTGGAAGGTTTATCATCTGTTTGCTGCTGATGCTACACTCAACTAGAGGTTAGTGTTCGGTTTGTCACTCTATAGAACAACCTGACTCTGAGTCCCTCAGCTTCGTTTCAAACATCTTTTTGTGTTGCCTGACGGTAAGTTCACTGGGTTAACGAACCGTAAAAGTGATAAACGGCTGAGAAAAATTTTGCTTCTATACTCCACATGATTCATACCGCGATGCTTGTCAGGACTTTTTGTACCATTTGAATGCCACTTCTCCCCTCCTCCCCCTCTCCAACACTGAGCCCCGAAAGAGGAGATTTGCCTTTTATGATTGTGAACCATCAGCATGGAAGTCCTTTCAGCAGCCTTGAGCTGTGTGTGGAAAGTGCCGATAGAAGAAAGTTACCAAGGTTAAGCAGTCACAGATCTCAGATGGACGGAGAACGTTAACAACCCGGTCCTGGGTCAGGACCGTCGCCAGCTGGGGTTGTGTCCATCCCTATAAGTCAAACAACACACACACAATGACACCATCTGAAGCTGAAACAAACTTTGAATTTTAAAGCAACTGGTTTGTTTTATATGTTTGCCTGATATGCAACAAGTATACATTGCTGTTAATTAGTTATTCATTCTGTCATCTTCGTATCCTTCAAAGAGACTAAGCGGCCTGACCGAGAATTTTAATTAGCATTGATAAGATGGTGGCATGTTTGAAGCCTTTGCATAAACAAATCCCTATTCGTCCTCTCCACCCCTGTCTCTCTTTTCCTAATTACTGTGACACCTTTCATTGTTTCCCTGCAGGAGCTCAGTAAACAGAATCGCTTTAAAGCAATCAGTCGCTTTAAAGGGTTGGTATGTATTTTCAAAGCGCGTAGTGCCATCTCATAGAACAATCAAGTAACTACATTACCTTTAGCTGTTGTACAATTGCTGTATATATCAAACATTACATAAAAGAAATTTGACTTCATAATTTAAAGCTTTGAAATTGGGACTCTGTCTCTTTAAGAAGCTCCTACTCTTTCCAATGCTCCGTCTTCGACGTCGTCACAACAATGTCTCTCCATTAAGCCTTTAACGTCGCTCTGAAGAGCATTTCACTGAAGAGTAGCTAGTATAACGAGCTCAGCAGATGCGCACTTCCACCAGGTGTTTGCTAAGTACTGCTGGCTAGTCTGAAGGAGCCGAGTGGGGAGAGTCACATATTTACAGGTAAACAAAAACAAGAGTAATCACAATAGTATTAATGTCTTTTTAATGTTTTACAGTTTGTCAAGTATGATAGTGCCATCACCATGAGACCAGTGAGAGCCACAGTGCTAGCTTATAGCCCATATAATGTGTTGCAGATCTGAGAGTTTTGTCATTCTTCCATAAAAGCCAGGTTTGTGAAATTTATTTAGGACTACCAGAGTAAAATAATTAGATTTTTAGTTGTAAAAGATTCCCTCCAGGAACATCTTTGCATTAGTCTACCACGTAAAATCCTAATAAAATACACTGACGGTATAAACTAGTAAACTGTGTAGATGCTAAAGCTCTCTTTAACATTCTTCAACTTTTTCGTTTTATTGTGAAAAAGTATTTTGAAATATTTAAGATCTGCAGCAGACTGACCCCGCCTCTCGCCCGAAACGTTTGCTGGAGAGAGGCACCAGCAGACCTCCCGACCCCACTAGGGACAAGGGTGTTAGAAGACGGCTGGATGGATGAAATATTTAAGATATGGAACGCTCTCTGATGATTTCAACAGATACATTAAATTAAATGTGGCCCAACTGATTTAAACTGGACAATAATACATTTCAGAACATGAACAGAATTTATTGCTTGATCAAATTTGAGTAATTTTAGGGGGGAAACTAATTTGATTACATTTTTGGGGAGCTTTTCAGATCTATTGTCTCTTGACAAAATATGTCCACCCAGGAAGGTTATCAAAGGATTTGAGATTCTTTAAGACCTTTAATGTTCATCTGCTCACAGAAAACAAAGAGGGTTAAATATAAATGGAGTAAGTTTTATCCCGGTTTTCTTTTTGAACATGTTAAAATAAAGTCTGCTTTTTGTTTTAACAGTGTGGCTTTGAGGTAGCTATGGCATCTCATGGACACTAGAGGGAGGTCTTTGCTTTTTATTTTCTCTTCTGGTTCAACCATCAATTCTGTCTTTCGCCTTGTTTCTGTGTCTGTCCTGCACAGGCAGCTTCTGTTATCATCTCACACCTTCCTTCACACAGGTTTCTGATTCTTCCATGGCTTTTTTTCCCCTCATATGTCGGGTTGTTTTCTTTCCTCTTTCTCTTTCTTTCTGTAGCCCAGAATCCCTCTGAGGACTCCTCTACCTCCTCCGACATCTTGCTCAGCCCTCAGAGCCTCGTCAGCCTCATGCTCCTGGCCCTGACTGCCACCTTGTCTGGCACCGTCTACCTGTGGATCCTCAGATACGTGTGCATCGGCTGCTGCCAGCCCGTCACAGTCGGCCCGGAGTCTGAGGCTCTGGCAGTGATGGTGTGAAGACGTCAAGTCGTAATTAGATCCTGGGAGTTAACTTGCTTTTTTTCCCCTAACTGTACATTTTAATTTGCTTTGTTCGTGAGAACAGAGGAACGGTGAAGGTGGTAGGGGGATGTGGCTCACCACCCAGGGGGTGGCTGTAGTTGGAGAAACTGAGTTTTTTTTTTTTGTGAAAAGTGTACTTACTAAATCACACAAAAGTGCAAGTTGAGATTTATGAAGTTGACGTTGGGGCCTCTGATAGAGAGGATTGCGTGGGGCTCCATTAATTCAAGTGATGCCAAGGTAATCAGAATGACTAAATATGCCTGTGATTAACAGCACAGCTGTAGTCACTGTGTGCTAAGCCAAGTATTTGTTACAGAGATGGAGATTCAGAAAATAAAATGGGACAGTCTTCATTCAGTACTTCAAGTTGGCCTCCTGACCTCTCAGCAAAGAACCCCTTTGAATTTTATACCTATTTTTAATGTTTAACTTCCAGAGCAGTTCACGATGTTGAAAATGTAAAGGATTCTGAGTTGCTGGGCTTTCTACTTCCTTTAAAAGGGCAGTATTTTGTGTTTTTCAGGCACAAAGTGCCATTTTATAGCATAACGAAGTAACTTAACTTCAGTTGCAATAAAATGCTGTTAAGTCAAATATGACAAAAGAAATTTTGCTTCCTAATTTAACGCCTTTAAATTGTGTCACTGTCTCTTTAAAACTTCTGCTCTTTCTGAAACTCCGTTCACTTCAGAAAGTCGTCACGACGTCGTTCCTCCATTAACCCTTCAACAGTGTTTTCACCAGCGTTGCACGGAGAAGTAGCTCGGATAATGGCGCAGTTCCACCAGGTGTTTGCTAATTGCCGCCGGGGGAGTCGCGAGAGTCAGCGAAGGAGCTGCGTCGGCGCATGCGCCACCCGGGCGTTTAGCACAGGTTGCCATGGAGATTAAAGGATTTCTCAGACATGCCTGAAAGAGTCAAGGTAGCACTGCGGGTATGTTTATGATGAGGAAACCACATTAAAAAATGAGGTAAAGCTTGAAAAAAAAAGTCAGTTTTACAAAATACTGCCCCTTTAGAAGCATGAGAGGTGGTCTGGTTTAGTTTTAGGGTCCAGTTTAAAGCCAGTGAGTTTTAGCTAATTCTGGAGATATAATTTACGCTGCATGGGAAAACCAACCAAATTTGGTAATCTGTGGTATTTAGATTTATGTAACTGATTTTTATTATTATTTTTTTTTACCTTTTGTTGCGTTAAGCCGCTTTAGCTAACATGCTAGCAAACATTTGTTTTAAAGTTAAGCACACAAAACCAAATTCTATTATCCATTAGTGTCATGATAGTGACTACTGAGTTGTTTGTTTAATTCAGTATTGGTGCTATTGATGCCAATTAATCTGGTTTCTGTCAAAACCAAGTAAAAGTAACATTCAGCTACTCTGCTAGTTGCTAACTTTTCCTAACTTGATCTCAGAGGTGATATCTGTCCAAAGATAATACGATTTAGAAGTAGAAGAAATGCAGTAATGTAGGGCAAGATTTTAGGGTACCTCTGGTACTGAAAGACCAAAAATAAACCACAAGTGTGGAAATAGGTTGAATAAGAAGCTAACAGTTAGCTAAAAAGGGCTGAAGCACTCAAGAATAGAGGTAATTTTCTTACAATGAGTCACACAAGCATGTAGATATGTTTGTTTTTATATATATATATATATATATATATATATATATATATATATATTTATATTTGTAATGTTGAAATTGAAAGACTTCTGTGCTGTTTTTTTTTTTTTGTCCAAATCCAAGTTATTTGAGATCAGGCATTTGTCTGTGCCAAGTCCAGTCCAATACTGTTTAAATAGAATTAAATTAGCGCCATGTATTATGGTGGCGAACTTTGTAATTTAAATTGCAGTGACCGTACACCCACCATTTCGTCATTATTACGTGGTCTACATTATCAATGGGGTTGTGTCCTGACTCATTCACCACTGACATTCTACATTTTAAAAAATTGTCCAAAACATGCATGACTTGATGGCTAATATCATGAGTGAAGCTGAGATAAAATCATAACCAGGGTACCTAATAATTTGTTTTAAAACAAAACTTGCACATTAATGACACCAGTTGAATAAACTAGTTGTTTATATAGGTGAAAGTATAATAATTAAAGACTTAATTATCCACTCAGTCATATTTTTTAAAATGAGAGTACTGTTATTGTGGTCTACTCTATAACCAATTTGTCTACAATTTTTATTATAATGCAAACATTTCATGAAACAAATGCAAGTTTTTGTTTAAATATGATAAACACCTGATCAAGGTAGTGCTGTAAAGAGTTCTGTAGTCCAACTCTGTTTACATCCTTTACAACGTCCAGCAATTCATTCATAAATAAATGAAATGTCTGTTCAGCCTCTGCCTTTGGATGAATAGGAAAATAATATTTCAGATGCCTGAATGATGGACTGAGGGTATCTGTTAGAAACCGACTGTCAAATCTACATTTTAACAGATCGCTCTCATAATTCAGCAGCCCCACGTTTCCTGAAATCTGGCAGAATGAATAAGTGATCTGAGAGAATTTCAAGCAGCCTCCCGGCTTAACGGCGGCCCCATTTGATATTTTAGCCCACAATTAGTCATGCATCTACAAAATCTACAGCTTCTCCATCTCGTGTGCTTTCTGGGGGATTCATCTTTGGAGCAGTAGATTCCATAAATCATGCTCTTGGTTCTTTGCATCCACAGCCCCTGTTGAGTCCCGCATTTTTTTTAAGGCTCAGACTGATGTCGGACGTCTTCAATTCGCTCCGACAGCGCTCTGATCTGACTGACAGGCTGGACTCTGCAGCCGCTGCTCTCAGGCAAAGAGTTATATGTGTTGTAAGAGACTGATCATGAGCACGTGTGTATAGTGTTACGAGATTATGAGAGCAGATCAGATTTGGCGAGAACAGTATCTCGTCCTGTTATGTCCAGTTTGTCAAAAATCACAAATATTGTAGGGTAAAAAAAAAAAAAATCCTTTTAGCATGTCTGGATGCCTCAAAATAATCTGAATAAAGAACATATAAGAAGAATTTCACAGGTTTTTATTTCTATAATGTCAAACTTCAAGAGCTTGTGTGAAGCTGCTTGTTTTGTATCGTTATACCGTACTGTATCACTGTAATTCTTATGGTAATTAAGTCTTTTTGATGAACCGTGTAAATAAAAATCATTAAAATGGCTCAAACCCTATCCATGTCATAATTTCTATTAGGAAGGCACCGATATGAACGTTTGGGCCAATATGGACATTCGATACTAATGTTGCTGTTATGGCCGATCACTGATATTTACCAATTTTATATATATATATATATATATATACTGTGTGTTTCTCTACTGTTTTGTCACCTTTAGAAAGAAATGACCAAAAACGGACGGCAACAAAATGGAAATAAATATTGGTTGTTAAAATCGGCCCAGTTTTAGTGATCAGGTCAATAATGATTTGTTCAAAAAATGACTAATATTGACTGATACCGATGTTAGTGCCGATATATCGTGCAACACTAATCTCTATATTTCTATACTATTCTGAAGATTTGATCAAACTTAAACTAATTCTCGAAATATGGAAGGCCCTTATTGAAGCAAAATGCAATTAACAAATTTTGAAAACAGTAAGTTAAACGATCCTTAAGAATCCTGTTGAAACAAAAACTATAGACTAACAGTAAAAATAAATGTCTGATAAAACACAACAATAGCTATCAACAAAGGAATAAACTGTATGGAACACAATCAGTGACAAAAATGAACAATCTCAAATCCAAACTCAACCAAAAACACGACCTACGGATCACGATACCGGATGTGTTTTGATGTAAAATAAAGATCAGCTATGTGGACAGGAAAGATCCAATGTAACTTATTTTAGTAATGAATAAAAAATTATGATAAATCTTGTGGTTTCTATTGTTTATTATGTTGTATTTTCTGACTCAATTCATTCTTTTCTTGGTACAAAAAGCATACGTTTTTAACCGGCCATACATCATTCTGTACACACAAAAAGGAAGTTAAATATTTCAAAACCAATGGTTGAAATAAATCTTCTCTTTCTAACTAGTAGTTTTCAAAAGAAAAAAACTAGATTTTTGCATCTCAGTACAAAACATCCCCAGGCAGATGTTAAGGGTCAATCACCTTGCTGCCTTGCTGTGGGTTTTTATCTGTTTTAAAATGGGACCAGTTTTTGATCTGTCTGCAAAAACCTTTTTTGTCTGAAAAGTGGCCAGCGGCTCTGAAAGGCAGCAAGCCTGAGCATGAGGGAAAATCCATGTAAAACTGTCATAGCCTCTTCTATGGCCTACAAATTAAGTTTGCAGTTATTTTGGTTGGGAGGGGTTAATAATCTCTCGTATTTCCTTAGAACTAGCCCCTACAGAGCGGAAAAACACAAAATCTTGAGTATTTTTGTCTAGTCTCTAGTGCAAGTATCCTAATACACTTGAAATAAGACAAAACTAACTTCCAAGTAACTTTTTAGCAAGATATAAGCATGTTTAAGTAAATAATTCCTAACTTTCCTAATTCCCAACTAGTACATAAAAATGTACTAGTTAAACAGGCATGTTACGTAACTTATAATAAGTCATTTTCCCCATGTGATAAGTGAAATAATCTGGCAGTGGAATTAGTTTCCAAGGCATTATTGACTTAAAACAAGCTGCTGTATTTTGCTGAAAAGTTACTTCTAAGATAGTTTTCTCTTATTTCAATGTACTAAGATATTTTTGCTTGAAACTAGAGACAAATACTGGGTAAAAGTGTTTTTGCAGAGTACTGGGGGCATCAGAACTCTGTTCAATGGAAAATGATTGCAACACCAATCTTCAGAAAATAACATTTAACTGCATGTGAAATTTTTGTATCTTCTATTTACCAACCAACAGAAGCAAACCTTTAAAGCTGTGACATAGACGGGTATGAAGTGGATGATTTCTGGTTCAAAATGGAAGCAGATTTAAATTAAATGGTTCAGTTGTACAAAAGCAACTTTAAACCTCGGGTCAATTCAACTGTATCTTGATTGTTTTGTTGTGTTTTCCTCCTGGCTGGCTCGCCACATAACAGAAAACTGATTGCTGTAAAAATTTGAAGATAATTTGTCCACCGCTGTGATACTGTTGCCTCACATCTAGAAAGCTTTCTGTTTTGTTTGTTTGTTTTTTGATGAAATACAGATCTCGAGTGTCTGGATTAATGCGTCTCCATCTGACTGAGTCAGTGCTGTGTAGCTGGGATCCAGCCATCTGTCAGCAGGGGTAACCAGCCCCCATATTAAACCACCGGATACATGAAAATCTTTGCCAAAGCATCTAATTCTCACTTTTTCCTGGCTGTGTGAAGCTCTTTGGCTTCATCTAACCTGCACAGCAGGTGAGAGGTACAAACACAAATGTGCCTGAAAGGCAATCTGATTAGCCATTTTTCAGAACACAAAGGCGAGCGGATAGGAAATATCCAAGCTAGAATTATTACAAACTAAAGAGGTGGGGGCAGTTTATTTCTGCGACATGATTAACTTCTTTCACTGAGCAAAAGATAGAAAACATAATTATGGGATAACAAAAAGACGGAGATTAAGTCCCCTGAGCCACCGCCGTGCGGTTACATTATAATTAGAGATGGATTAGCAAATAAGCCTGTGGGGGAACAGAAGACCCTGCCTGCAGTCTAGGAGACCCTTCACAGCGAGCTACTGTTCCACTGTTTGGAAGGTCAGAGAGGGCAGCCATTTTTAATGGAATGTCAGGTGCCTTTAGTTTATGTTGTCATATATGGAGTCTTAATGAAAACGTCCCTGCTTGAACACAGACTTACTAACCGAAGCATAAAGGTCAAGATGCCCAGAAGCGCTCATTGCTCTATTGATCTCAGTTGTTGTAATCACACTGTAAACTGTCCTGCCATGCTTGAGTCCATTTTACACGTCAGCAATGATGAAGAGCACCTCCGGGTCCGTCTGCCACCTTTTCCCCCACCGGCATTTCCAGGTGATCCCATCACATTCCCTGGTCCTTTCCCGTGACCAGCAGCTGTTGATGGGACTCCCAATCCCCGGCCCGGGAGCCCGTTGCCAGGGGCTGCAAAAGGGCACCTCCACATCCACGCCTGTAGTTGCCATGGAAATCTGGAGTTCGGGCCTTCTTCCGCCTGCAGATGGCAACCCCGCACTCTGCTCTGGCTCTGCTCGGGGAGGAGAGAGGTGAAGCGGGGTGCAAGTGGCAGAGCGCTAGCTCGGTGTCAGGGCTTTGCACATTTAAATGCGTCTCCTCCGAGCGCTGCAGCAGCAGCAGCTTTTGATTACATGCGAGTCAGGTGGAGATTCCCTGCAGGCGTGTTGGGGAGAGGGTGGAGGTGACTCCTGTCTGCCTGTCAGTCACCGTGCTGCGATGCATCACTTCCAGATGTGCAAAGCTTATTCATGCGTTTTACAATGAAGATCTGGTTTTCTTTGCTAAATCTCATAAGTGCTGAAATGAAGCAAAGTAAAATGGGTCCCATCTGGTGCAACATGTTTTCTATTATTGCAGGGTTCATGAAGGTCCTTTACTGTCTTCTATGGTTGGATTTAGGGTTGGTGCACTGATTGCAGTGTTTTGGCCGATCCCTGATCACCGATCTTTAAAAAGCCTGACCTGCCGATTCCGATTTTGGAGAAATACCTTTTTTTTTTTTTAAATGTTGCTAAATATAGCAAGAAAGTCGCTGAGTTGCCAAAAATGTGGTGACTATTGTTAACTGCAAACGTGCAGACATGACCTGGTGGGCGGGACTAACAGTCAAACTTCTCTCATGGCAGAGCAAAGCAGACAGTGGTTTATTCTTAGACCTTTGTTGAGATCGATAAGATTGGCTTCAAATGTAAGTATCAGCTGATGACCAGCCTCCCAAAATTAAGGAAATCGATGCCAATTTCCTGAATTGTGGGAGGAAATCCTAAAATTTGGCGACTATCTCAATAATCCACTCATCACAGTAAATCGCTTCACCCCCAGTTGCATTTCTCGTTTCCCTTGTCTTTGTCGACTCCAGGTCAGATTTGACAGACGTCTACCTGAATCAGGCTGCACATCCAGGTTTGCCTCATCTTTAACGTCTCAGAGGATCCGTGATCATCCTCCGGCCTGCCGAGACGCCGGAGACGGATAATCGTAGACCTGCTCCCATGGATTCACCTGCTGGGGTCAGTTTGCAGTATTTCTCACCAGGACGAGAAATACTGCAAACTGCAGCCGGTTCCCTGAAACCAAAAAGAAACCGTCCGACTCCTATTCAGGAAACGTCCACCGCAGTCTGGAGGCTCGTCGTCTGAGAAGTTTCTCACTCATCCGCCGCTTGTGTCTCCCGTCCAACAGTTCCAGTACCTTGCATAAGTGTTAATTCCTCTTGACCTCATTCACACTACAAATACACACTTTGATATATTTGATTAAGATTTTATGTGATATAATAACCCGGATTAGGTCATATTTATAAAATGGAGGTGTGTTTATTTCCAGTTTTCTGAGTCATTACTTCTGCTGCAAACTTTTTTTTGTCTCCACCTGCTTTGCACATATACAGATGGAAATGTTAGCTGATTCGTCAAAGCTCATTCAGATTGGATGAGGAGCCGTTTTCAAGCGTTGCAACAGAGTCCCGTTTGGATTTACGTGTGACCTTTGACCAGGCCTCTGTACCTGTATCCTCTGCACATTGTGGAACAGGAGTCGTGCTAAATGTGGCCATCTTCTTGACCAGTCAACCGATGCTCCAAACCGCGTCTCTGCTTCATCTGATAAGTTCAAACCTTGGGATGTTGTCCGTAATTTCTCCACACCTTTATCTGATCTGATCAGGAATCAGATCAGATTCCTGATCTGATCTTTGTGATGCTGTCTTGTGTCCAGCAAACCTCTGAGGCCTTCACAGAACATCTGGACTCACACTGATTGCTTAAGGTTCAAGGGGTGTGAATACTTCTGAAAAACTCTTGATTCAAAGAGTTCAGTTCTGGAAAAAAAAAAAAAGGCCACTGCTTCGGATGAAAGCGGCTGCAATGAGCTGCTTTATGCCTGCAGCCTGGCGTCTAATTACATCCTACAGGCTGCTGCGTGTGAAACGCAGTCAAATGCCGCCAGATATTTGACTAATTCAGCCGCTCGGATCCGGAGTGGGACCAACAGGTGTTTATGCCGAGAATCGCATGCCCTGTCGCGGAGCAGCGGCGGGTTTTCACGCGTTTCTTCAGCACACGGTGTTCCCAAAAAAAGTCTGGAGTCACGCAGGGACGAGGCAGCTGAGTTATCATTAAAGACAGGCGGGGATCTGGATCCGCGTGACGTGGACACGGCGCGTACCGTGACGACTGAGCACAGGTTTAGAGTCAGCGTGTTCTTTTAACTCCTCTTCATAAGCGTCATGACTAGTACGCCTTTAAAACGTGATGCGTTTCGTCTCGCGAATTCCGCTACAAAGGCTTCACTCGCTCGTTAGTCTTCAGCCAATAGATTTCTGAGGCGTTGAAGGACTGTCGGAAATTAGGACTTCACACAAAAAATGGTCTCGACCCCTTCCTCTCCTTTATTTTGTCGCTAAAGATGATACTTTGGGGCATACAAGATTGACAAATCGCGAACACATTCCGTTTGCTTCATTTCATAAGAAACATTTTCCAGTTCTTGCTTGTGCAGTTTTAAGTCTGATATTTAATGTCTGCAGGATTTATTCTCTTAAAGGCAGGGACAGATATTTGCATTGAAATAATGGATGTGGGCCACTGGCCAGGGTGGCATGATCAGTGGGGAGAGGGGGCTGCAAAAGTACCACAAAAATACCACAATATACATATATGTTCTATTTACCATCAGATTATTTTCTATATTTGTTGGTGCCTCCTGGTTTTGTTTAGACATATTCTACATTGCAACTTATTTCCAAGAGGAAGCAACCTCCAGCTGTTAGATATTTATTGAGTAAATTAATATATATTCTTTAATAGTGGACTCTTCAACCAGCCACTTTATTCACATCCATTTTTTTTTATCAGTTTTTTTTTACTGTAATTGTAATCTCCAATTACAGTAATTGGAGATGCTTTACATCCAGTTTTAATGATGACAAGAAGTCTGAGTCTCTAGTAGGGAAATATAAACACAAAGACAATTTGAAGCCATTTTGAAGTTTGAAGTCAGCTTTATTTAAAAATATCCTATGAATGCTCAGAACTTTTAAGAAATTAAATAAATGCATGTCAACAGGGTGCAAATAATTTTACAAAAACGCTGTGTTGTACTGAAGAACAATTGAACCATGTAGTTTAATCCATTAATTTAGCAGGAAAGCTAACAATGATTGACATGTTATTTATTTCCATGTGCAACCTTGTCTCTTTTTTTAAGTGTTTAGATAGTATTATTTCCAAAGATAGATTCCTAGATTTAATGTCTATACTGCATTTTATATTCAAAAATAAACATATATTGAAATTTAGCTTTATTTGTTTACCCCAGTATTTCTATTTTTTTTTTATCTAGCAACGCCCCTGTATGTAGTGGAGGAATTAATGCAGCTAGTTAGTGTGGCAGAAAAGGAAATATGGAGGCAAATGATCAATTTCTCAGTTACAGTATGCTCATGTAGTATTCTCATTTTAATTAATTTCTCTATTTTTTATCCGTGCTGTTTGTTTGTTTAGTTTGGGTATGTATCCCATTAAGTTCCATTTCCATACCATTTATATTTATGTAAGTTCAATGCATCATTTGTATTTGTCGTGTTTTAACACAACTGTTAAAATTAGCCTTTTAAAATATGCGGAATGATAAATTCCGAGCTTCACTCGGATACCTTTAACGCAGCTCGGCTCAGCTCAGTTGTGAGATCAGCTGATTCCACGCTGCCATTTTGTCCGGCAGAGCAGCAGTCAGTCAGTCAGTCCGTGCGGAGAAAGCAGTGAGGAGACTTCCCAGACGGCGTCACCGGACTGTTGGAGGGGGGAAAAACACCCGGTAATGTGGTTGTAGCATCCGGAAAACAGCACCAGCCGAACCAGGGGACTCCGAAGGAAACGGACCGAGCCAAAGGAGCTGTCATTTTCAACTTACCGGGTCCGCCGGCTGGGCTCGGCTGTGCTCGACTCGACTCGGTTCGCTCTCTGCTCGGCTAATCTCTTTAGCTCTTCGGCTAGCTTCTTGCACCTTGAGGAGGAGGAAGAGGGGGGGAAACTGCGCTTTTCCTGGCTGTCAGTGTTGCAGTAACCTCTGACGAACTTTGAATAATGCTCTCTTTAATTCCTTCTTACTTTCCCCACCGGAGCGGGCTCCAAACAGACACTTTACCGGGGAAGCAGTGGTAGCTTTAACAGCCCAGCTAACAAGTTGACGTGGAGGAGGAACTCAAGTTTTTCTCTTTCTTATTTTTTTCATTTTTTCTTCAAAGCTTTGAGTTTGTTTGTTTTTTTCTTCTTTCTTTTTACACGGATTACTTCTTTTTCTGCCAAACCGGACGCGGACTTGTCGCTTTTGGTGACTTCAAACAAAGAATTCAGGTTTTGAAGCAGCCTGTTAGCTATGTTTATTTGTGGCCAGAAAGTGATTTCAAGTGTTTCCAGATTCCACTGTGGGACTCTTTCCTGGTTCGAATACTGCAACGGATACATTAGCTAACACACACTAGCCCACAACAGCGACCTTCCGCTTTATTTACTTCATAAATACAAGGAATAAACTTCTTTTTTTTTCTTTCTTTTTTTTTGTTGCCACCCAGACAACTTATCTCCAGAGACAAACTGCTGTTTTAAGTCAAATCGGTTTCGCAGCAGCAGTGATCCGGAGCTTTGTCTGAAAGTTTAAAGTTCTGTCCCGGATTGGAGCCGATCCATTGATTGGGTCGTTGTTCGGTCTGATTGAGCTGAGGGGGGGAAGAAACAAAAACAACAGCGATGTCGGGCCAGTCTATTACGGATCGGATCGCTGCGGCGCAGCACAGCATGACGGGCTCTGCCATCAACAAGGCGGTGTGCAAAGCCACCACGCACGAAGTGAGCGGACCTAAGAAGAAGCACCTGGACTGTGAGTATGCCATCCTCTGTCACTCTCCATCCGAGCTGTGTTGCGCGTACCTGGTTTCTATCCTGCTGGCTGGACAGCATCACCGAGCTCACTGGATGCAGGCGGAAATCTCCTCCACTGAATGTTTTTTCCTCCTAGTTAAGGTGATCTGCTTAGTGGGAAGGGACTAACAATGTTTCAATTTCTTCCTGGCCAGACGATGGGGGTTAGCCGGAGCAGTTGAGTCGTCACCTGTTAGACTGACCAGCCATGTTTGGGTTTAGAGTCATCCATGAAACTGCAAGAGTGTAGCTTGTTACTGTTTTTACTCTTGGTTTGATTAGGGATAGCCTTGAAAATGAGGTGCATGAGGACACATTATAGACCCCAAGAGATTTCAAACAACTGTTTGTTTGGCGCCCCATTTATCCAAGCGCCCCCTATGCCTACCACACAGTGCATACCCCCTTTAGGTATAACATTTTGATTGGAAATGCAACAAATTCAAGGTGTCAACCAAGAAACCTTAATAGATTTAAAAAAAAAAAAAAATCAGTTCTAATAATGCTTCCTGTAGCTAACACATCCAGTTTATGTATAGAAACATATAAGCAGCCCAGTCCAATCACATAGATGGGTTAAAATTCATTTACACATGTTCCATTCCTAGTTACAATGAAATAAAATTCAGCTTATGCATCAGATATTGCACCAAGTTATTAACTTTGCAACGAGTGTCATGCTGAGCCTGCATGTTGACAGCGAGAAGAAAAAAACACCCTTCTAACAAGTCTCTACTTAATATGACTAATGTTCCCTGCTTTTTAAAATTTTTTTTAATCAGTGCTTTTATTTTGATTAAAACAAAACATTTATTTGCTAAAGGTAGTTTTTAAAACTAAGAGTTTTCAGGAAGGTTAAAGCTTATTTACCACTTTAGCAATTAGGGACAGTAAGCCGGTATTTAGATTACTGCAAGTCTCTCTGTAAAAGTCTGTTTTTATTTTGTTGCTATTTTATTTTACACTTCATCTATTACTCCATTTAACCAGTTACTGTTGAACATTCCCAGACTCGAAACCAGCCTTCCTTTACCAGTTTGAGAAGCTCTCACTGTTTATTTTAAGTCGTAGCTCATAAGCTAATCATTTACACTTGCTTTCGACCTCTGCTTGAATTGGGAAAACTTTACCAGCTTCAGGCTGGTTGATTTATTTTAATGAGGTTGATAAATCTACACTTTGATTTGATGCTGTTTAGATTAGATTAATAAACAGCATCCATTTTTTATTTTTTTTTGCTAGGGAAATGGTGTAGGAACCAGGTTTCAGTCAGCTGATGGGCCATGTGCAGCAACAAGTTGGTGGAAGGGTAGTACTGTGTGAATCTTGCTCTGTATATCCCTGGAATGAAGTGATGTTTAGCTAGTTGTAGATGGAAATGATGGACAATCTAAGTAGATCAGCTGTTTGAATGGTGGTGTGTTTGGTTCTGATGCTGAAAGAAGAGCTCTTAAATGGCCGTTTCAGCTCACATTTGTCCAGTTTAATCAAGTGCTCTTTATGTAGTCGGTATCTATCGTCTGTCTCCAATAATTAAGGCTTTTCCCCCACTAAACCGATGTTGAGATACACTGGCAATAAGAGCCTCCCCTGAGGATGGAGGGGGGGAGGCTTTTGGCTTGCTTTGATTTTAGCAGAAATCACAATCTGAACCCTTGGAGGTGATATCCTCAAGCATGCAAGACGAACTGACTCTCTAGTGATAAGAAAGAGGGGGAAAAGTACATTTGTTGAGAAGAGAAGAGCATCTATGTAAATGGATACTGAGGAATCTATAGTTTTAATTAAAGTGACTGTACATTTTTGCCTTCAGTTAGGATTTGATGACAAAGCATTAAAAGGAACCGAATTGGTTGACACGCTGAGGTCAAAAGGTCAAAGTGGGGATTTTAGCTTTTTAAGTACACTACCTTATTGATGGTATTGGTTCAGTGTATTCAATTTGAAAAGTTGAACCAGTTGCCAACAAAAAAACCCCAAAACATTTGAGGAATCTCCCTTTTATGCTCAACAGTAAACCGTTTCTTGATTACCTCTTATTTGTTATCAAGATTTGTATCAAGAATTTGAAGGGGAAAAAAGCAGTTTATGCTGAATATTTGGAAACATTTGTTAGCAATGAGGGTGGACAATACGGACTTAGAATTTTATCATTTTTCCGGGTACTATTGTGATTAAAAATTAAAATGATGACAATCTATTGTCTTTTTTTAGATAACTATGTGGCTATGATAGCATAGCACAGCAATCATGGCGCCACAAACACAAATACCACTCTTGAAAAATCATATTTTCAAATTTGCTGCTAGTTATTGATATTCTTGTTGAACAAATAGTGAAGAAAATAGAAAAAAAAAAAGTCATATTTTTGTTAGTCTAAACAAAATTATTTAAAATTTGAGACAGCAAGAAAGCAAAATTCTTATAATACAAAAGTTTCACAAAAAATGATAGACGATACAATAAATGTACACTCTTAGTTATCAAAATTGTGCTACAAAAGTAATATTTCCTATGACGGCAGTATTCATTTTGAGTTCTAGGGGAATTTAAACCTGATATGTCAGACTTGGAACTCTGTGTACAAATAAAATGCCTCAGAAAACAGGATAAACTGAAATATGATTTTTAATAATATGATGTAATCCTAAGCTTAATCTTCTATAATAAGAATAAATAGTCCTATGGAAATGTGTTAAATCACTCTTTTGATTATTCTTGATTCACTTTGGCTCCAAATATTTATAAAAAATACCATAAAATGTCACAACATTACACATTTAACATGTTCGGTAAACATGTATCCGTCAACTCAAGCAACTTTGGCCAATTCACCAACACTTTGCCCCTTCCTCCTTCAGTTTCATTCCTGTAAACAAACCAGTTCAACATTTTTTATTATTATTAAATGCCATAGACTTGCAGTAAGTGCTGTTTATGGAACATTCGGAAGCGTCAGCAGTTTGTCTGGCGGCTTTGATGCTGGAACCGTAAACTACACTTCCTTTAATAATAAGCCCTCTTATGGCTCGGACTCGGGCCAAAACCCTGGCTGCAGGTTCCTGTTGTAAAGACTTCAAGGCGAGTTGCGGACGGAGATAACAGCGCAACTGACAGAAACAACAAAAGGCCGGTCTTTCGTCAGACGTTCAGCCCAGGAAGGACAAAGTGTGCTCGCCGTGTTTTCACAGAGGGACAAACAGAGTTGTTGACCCCACACTGTCCCTGGTTACATTAGAAAACTCATATTGCCCAATGTGGCAGCAATAACTTGTTTGCCAATTTTTTTATTTTTTTTTCCACTGTCAGCTAAGCACAGCAGAATAAAGAGATGCATCATAGGTGAAAACGGGATCACAAGCCGGGGATTTCGGCACAGCAGGACCGCTTCTCGTCTTCGACGTTAAACGGACCAAATGTGCTGAAGTTCTGTTTCTGGGAACTGCCTGGGTCGGCATGGGCCCTCGCGTTTGATCGATGCTTTGGCTCGGCTGCCTCGCATCCGTCAACGCCTCCTCACTCGCAAGACTCAGCTGCTGACATTCCAAAAAAACAAAAAAAACAAAGTCGGGGCATTGTCTCCCCGCCGCTTTGTGAACCCGGGCCAGACCCTTCCAACCGATGCACCATTTCAAGTTTAATCATTGGAGCTTATTGATTTCTCCGAGAGAGCAACAACCTTGGTGCCGTAGGGAGGGAACGGCCTGTTTGTCCTTTTTATTCGTCCGTGTCATGATTTTTGCCGTAAATGCTGCCGCCCTGCCAGATTTGTCATCTTCATAGAGCTGTAGATGTGCGGGGCCAGAAGGCACGCAGGAGGCAGGTCAAAGGTTTGTTCAGCACTTGTGTTGACGTGGAGTCGATAGTGGAGAGCTGGAGGCAGGATTTGGTAACTAATCCCACTGAGAGTGATCTCATTACACCTCTAACAGGTATGAGAATGTTGCTTTGGAAGTCCAAGAAGACCTTCGCAAGTGGCGTTTCACACACATTTTTTACACGTTGAGTTAAACTTTTTTTTTCATAGATGGCTTAAATTTTCCCCGAAGTAGGACTCTGCATAATTATCATATCAGACTACTGATGTAGACTACATACGTTCTGTCAGCATCCATTGCTCTTTTAAGAATTTTGAATTAATATGCGTTACAACATTTAATTTAAAATAAAATACTTTTTGAATTTCAATTAAAATTTGCTCTGCATGATATTAGGAAATCATTTGATCAGAGCTGAAACGATTAATCGACTCGATTATGATTAATCGATTATGGAAATAAAACAAAAAAAACAACCTTTTGCTATTAAAATTATTAATCCAAAATAAACAGATTAGTTGAAAGTAATTATTTTTAACTGTGGATGCATCCTTTGCTACAAATGATCAAGTACATTAAAGTTATTACATTTTAGGAAACACTTTTTTTTTTTTTTCAAAAAAAAAAGTAGTTGAAATATTTTCTTATTTGATCTTTTAATGTATTTCTAATATTGTGTTAAAAAAAAAGACTCAAGTGGTTAAATAAAAATATGTCCTTTCTTTTACCTGATTAATCGATTAATCATCTGGATAATGTTACTTAAATAATCATTAGTTAAATAATCATTAGTTAAATAATCATTAGTTACTGTCCTACATTTGATTGCAAATGTAGGACAGTAACTAATGACAGTACCAATTACAATCACTTTGTTTTGCATAAACTCAAGCTTCTCCCTTCTCTCTGTTAGCTTTAGCCTCCACTGAAAGTCCATCCAACTGGCCAGATATACACACATATGTGTGCATATCTGTGATATTTTGTTTCAGAACAAAATATCACATCTTGCTAAATATTGCATCAATGTGCTCCTTTGAGATGTAACACACGTTGAGAACTGAAATAGGGAGTGCGATTTGCTGTGTTTCTGGGTCTGGATCCACATTTGAATAGCACCACCTTATGATGGTGCAAACAGGACTTCCTGTATCTAATCTCGGTACTTTACGGTCTCCTGCAGGTATTTACCAAGTAAGGCAATGCTGTGCTGATGATGTGGCTCTTGTCTTCCTGCTTTTGGTTCCTTGTAAACATAGTTTGTTGTAGAAAGAGAAACATTACATTTATTATTTCCATCCAAACAATACTTATTTTTTTTTAAAGGAAAAACATTAGACTTGCTAGAGTTGCTGCTTTTGGTAGTAAAACAACTTGGTTGGTGTTTCTTGATGCCTTTTTACACAGACATTTTGGCTCTCTCCAAGAACATTTCTTCTGCATTAAATAAGCAAGAAGACCAGCTATGTTACCGACTTTGGTCAAATGAATGCATTGCATTATCATTCAATTTTTGGAAAAATTAGTTTTATTTATATAGTAGAACAATATTTATTGTGTACCTCAAAATTCTCATGATAAGTGCTGCACTCTCCAGTTGCAGTTGACGAGACTTCATCTAGGGAAATGAAGTAATAAAGCTGCTCATCGCAACTGGCTAAAAGATGCTAACGTTGGCATCCAGTTTACAGCATTCCCTTTGTTTTCCCTCTCTGACATACTTATTCTAGCTAAATTGAATTATCTTGTACACCTAACTACTCTACAAAGCATTTTTTGGTTAAGCAAACCTTAACTTTAAACTGGAAATCACAAAAAACTTCAGTTTACAGTGTTTTTGTTTCCTAGTTTAATGGTCTGTTGACACCACTCTAGCTTTGAACATGGGTTGTGTTTGAATCTGGGCAGTATTTGGTCATTTGTAGTTCAAAAAAGTAAAATATTTGACTGAAAACTTAAAATGTACCATTGTGAAGATTATTACAGCCCATTTTGGAATCTGTAAATCCCTTTTTTTTCTTTTGCCGAAAGCATAAAAAAGCCTCCAGTTCACCACTTCAGAGTCCTGCCTAAAAACCATGAGACTATCTACTAATGAAGTAGTGTGGAAGATGTTTTTAACTGGACTAGTTGTCTCTCTGAGTGAACCACCTTCTTGACTGTCAGGATAGTTATAGAGTCACTCTACCTCCATATGGCAAAAAATAACTTCTGCAAAGTGCAGCCTGGAATAAATGCCCATCTGTTGGTGAAATGTAGTCAAACCTCTCTAATATGCCTTTTATTATATTTGTCAAGAGGCACATCTGTTAAGAAGTGCATCTGTGGACGCAAACTCAGTCTGTATCTCGCCTTTTAATTGCTTATTTTTTGGGAGCAGAAAGAAAAAAAAACAAAAAAAACAGCCAGTTTGCCGGTTGTTAGATTCTTATTAGAGATTCCCTATCTGGATCTGTGGATGAGCTGGTAAAAAGCTGTCATGTTCTGAAGCAGCCTGCCAACAGTAAGATGTCAGAAAAGATGCATTAGAGATGCTGTTTGAAGCCACAGCTGAACTGCAGTTGCTCGGTCGGATCCGGGCGTAGTCACAGCATCAGGCTCTTTCAACAAATGCAGGCGCTTGGCAGCTCTACCATCCATCCAGCTATCATGCTCACAGCTTCGCATTTGCTTAGCCGTCTACGAGTTGCTAGAGAGAAACACACAGCAGTGACAACTTATAGACTCAGAACTTGGGCTGGATTGTGTCTTTTTTTTTTGTTTTTCTGTATTTATTTTTTAAAATTTTGGATCTATTTTTCTTTGTTACATTTTGACATGTTAAAACCTCAAGTTCAATGTATTTTTTGGAAATTTTATGTGGTGAAGCAAGACAATAGTCAGGGTTTGCCCAGTGTGTTATAAGCCTGGCGGGCCACCAGGCTTTACTTGCGTCCCCACCAGGCTAAATATTATTTGTTTTAGATTTTTTTTAATGTTTGTCTTCTTTAGGACTTTTTAGTTGGCATTTAGGCATTGTAGCAGACTACACATCTGTAGATTAAAGCGAAAATCATGAGTAATCTTTGTGAATCAAAATTAAATTCTGAATCGAATCGTGAGATGGTTAAAGATTCCCATCCAGACAGAGATAAATAGTGGCTGGACAAACTCTTGCTCAGATTTTCTCCAACCAACCTTGGCAAAACCCGTTGGTCTTAGCAAAGACCAACGGGCAACAATCTGTCTCCAAAGTTGGTAAAACACACAACAGAAGACTTTGGAGGCTGAACTCAAAAGGAAAGCTTCTTTTTGTGTGTCAAAAAATCCAAGTGTAGTCATTTGTGGCTGTTATGGCACAAAGTGCCATTAACTACGACTATGCCGTCGCGAGACATCGTAATTAGGGCCTGCCATGCAAAGCAATGGCAGGAACTATTACTCTACACCTAATAAGTGTCTCTTTATTATTATTATTTATTCTTCTTCCGTGACCGTTAATGCAGCCCGAACCGGTGCATGCCCATACAAAAATGTGGTATCAAAACGTGCAGAAAATTCCCGGCATGATTGCTATTACTTCTGGTGGGATTTGAACTTACCAGGCTCACATAATATGCAAAAACATAACAAAAATATTCAGTGAAAAATCCTCACCCTCTAAGATCATGTGACTTAGAGTG
>CAEFZX010007674.1:0-20103 GCA_903066825.1 Alfaro cultratus | reverse complement strand
AAAACCCACCGTTTTAGGGCTTACATGGTTAAGAAACGTGATAATGTTACGAATATCTTTAAAAGTTTCGTCTTCGGTCATATTTCAGTCCGTTTTCTCATCAATATGCGAGAGTTTAGAGCGATGCGCGCTCCCGCGACAGGGGAGGCGTTTCTCGGCAGGGAGGCGTTTCTCGGCATAACACCTGGTTCTAGTGGTCCGGATCAATAAAAGGAGGCAGGAAGAGCCGACTGACGAATGAGTCAGAGTTCTGCAGAACCGGACCGGGACGCAGGAAACCGTGAATCATTCTCCATCAAATCAGAGACAAAACATTTATATTAATTTTAGATTCAAAATCTAAAATTGTGGGGATGTCCTGCCCCAAGTGGAGGAGTTCAAGTTTCTGGGGATCTTGTTCATGAATGAAGCGAGCAGGAGATCGACAGGCGGATCGGAGCCGCGTCTGCAGTGAAGCGGCGCTGTGCCGGTCCGTCATAGTGAAGAGAGAACTGAGCCAAAAGCCTCGATTTACCGGTTCCTATCCTCATTATGAGCTCTGGGTCCTGGTCCTGGTCCTGGTCCTGGTCCTGACCGAAAGAACGAGGTCGCGGTACAAGCGGCTGAAATGGGTTTTCTCCTCAGGGTGTCTGGGCTCGTCCTTAGAGAGTGACGTCAGCATGCAGCCAGAATACCCGCCTCTCAAATCCTATCGCATCTTATCTAACATCAGCTGCAAAAACACTAAAGGCAAAAGCTGCTGTTGTAGTTCAGTTTCTGGTGCAACAATCTGAGTTCACCTGAAATGAGCACAAAGTAAATAAATCATTTCTTAATATGGATGAACAATTACAGATAAATTCACTTATAACAAAACATTTTCCCCATGAAATAATCTGACAATGGAGCTGATGATGATGATGATGATGAACCTTTTCATCACCATCAAGGTTTTATTTGCTACAATAACTTGGCAACATGTTTTGTTTCTGTGGTGAAAGTTGATGTTACATATATATTATATATTATATACTATAAGAGTGAAAACAGTTGATTTCTGCTCAGCTCCTCTGCTGACATGTTGCTCCCAGAGTGACTCAGAGAAAGTGATGAGCGTTTCTGTGAAAAGCAGGAAGGTGTGGATTCCTGCTTCCCATCATGAGGAAATACGCAGAAACTTTCCGACTCTGATGTCGAAACTTCTGAGAAGATGGCGGGAGGTCTTCCGAAGAACCGGCCGCCATGATGGAGGATAAATACGAGCTGCTGAGGCTGGAGCATCCACAGCACCGGCAGCATGGGTCGGAACCAGAACCAGAACCAGGACCAGAACCAGAACCAGAACCAGGACCAGGACCAGGACCAGGACCAGGACCACAACCAGGACCAGGACCAGAACCAGAACCAGAACCAGGACCAGAACCAGGACCAGGAGAAGAACCAGGACCAGGACCAGGACCAGAACCAGAAACAGGACCAGAACCAGAACCAGAACCAGGACCAGAACCAGAACCAGGACCAGGACCAGAACCAGGACCAGGACCAGGACCAGGACCAGGACCAGGACCAGAACCAGAACCAGGACCTGGACCTGGACCTGGAACAGGACCAGGACCAGGACCAGGACCAGGACCAGGACCAGAACCAGAACCAGAACCAGGACCTGGACCTGGAACAGGACCAGGACCAGGACCAGGACCAGAACCAGAACCAGGACCTGGACCTGGACCTGGAACAGGACCAGGACCAGGANACCAGGACCTGGAACAGGAACAGAAACAGGACCAGGACCAGGACCAGGACCAGAACCAGAACCAGGACCAGAACCAGGACCAGGACCAGGACCAGGACCAGGACCAGGACCAGAACCAGAACCAGAACCAGGAGAAGAAACAGGACCAGGACCAGGACCAGGACCTGGAACAGGAACAGAAACAGGACCAGGACCAGGACCAGGACCAGAACCAGAACCAGGACCAGAACCAGAACCAGGACCAGGACCAGGACCAGGACCAGGACCAGGACCAGGACCAGGACCAGGACCAGGAGCAGCATCCTCTCCGTTTCTTCAGCCTCCACCAGAGGAAAACTAGTCAGTGTTTCTGCTCCTTCATTTCCACATTTCGCCTGATTTTACTTTTAGTTTCTGTAGAAACTTTTTCTGATTCTTATCAGATGAAAATAATATTATTTTTATGAGGTTAAAATGTTTTAATTTTTGAATTTTCTGGAAATTAAATTAGTTTCATTAATGAATCTCTACAGCAAGTTTAAATAAATTATCACATTTTTTATGATTTTTTTCATCATTTGATCAAAAGTTGAAACATTTTGGGATCATGAATGAAATTATTGAAATCATATTTTAAAATTTCTAGCAGCATCTTCTTCCTCACTATTTTTAATACTTTTAAGGTTTTTATGTGTTTTTACATCTTCAGTTGTTTTTTAAAATATTTTTTAAATATTTTGTTTTCTGTTAATGTATTTGTTTATGAATTATATTTTGGTAAAACAAACAAACAAACAAACAATTATTAGATTTAATTGAATTTAAATATCACAAGATTTTAACTGTATTTTCTAACAAGGAAATTAAAAAGCTTGTTTATTTTTTACCTTTCATAAAAAACAGTTTAAAAAATGTAAATAAAAAACAAACTTTGACGTTTTATGAATGTTTATGACGGGTGTCATGAAGTGCCATCCGGTAAATATTGACACTAAGGAAGATTGTTCTGAGAAAGTTTAGTGGAAGGAAAAGGTGTGGTAGAAAAGGTGCACAAGCAGCAGGAAGTGATATCAGAACTAACTGGACTTCCAGAACCTTCAAGCCGCATTGATGCAATAATTCATGCAAAATGAGCTGAGGAGGTTCAGCTCAGTAGAATATCTTTGTTTGGATTGAAATAATCACCAACATTCTTCAGAAGTGAGGAATTGGATTCCTGTGAATCTGAACAGTTTCCATCAAGCTTGTTTCACTCTGGAGTCAAATGACAGAACAAACATTTTCCTGCTATCTAACTTATTGGCTGCAGATGGAACCGGATGGCGTCATTCAGGCAGAAGCAGCCGATCCAGAGTGACGGATGTTTTCAGCAGCGACTCGTTGGTTCTGGAGGGAATCGATCTCTGAGTCACTGCAGCGTTTGGCCCAGAAGAACCAGAAATGTTTCACCAGCTGGTCTTAATGTTCGGCGGCTTCCAGCCCGAAACACGACGCTCCAAAAAATCACATTTTTATCAAATCCCGTGAAATAAAACTCATCACTGTGAATTTTATGTTTAAACACAAACAATGCATTAATGTAAGATATTTTAAATTATATTCAGGTGCAAAAAAGATTCAGGATTTATTTATTCATTTTATTTTAAGGTAAAAAAAAAAAAGTTTTTCAGACTTTTGTTGTTTTCTACAGACAATCAAAAACTGATAACATTAAAAACAGCATAAAAACTTTGGACAGAAGCATGAAAACAGAGAATATTCAGTTTATCATATAAGAAACTGAATATATAGGAGTTATTTACAGCATAAATAATGAACGAAACATGTTATAACAACACGGCTTTAAAAAATACCTGCAGCAGGAAAAGCTGAGCTGCTTGCAGCTCATTTTATTAACTGGATCATAGTTGGATTTGTTTTCATAAAAGATTTGATTTTTACTGAATCTGAACCAGGTGAAGCTGAAACGACCAGAGGAGATTTACAGACAGTTTCTTTTTTATCTTTAATGTACAATATTTATATTTTTTGGCTTCATTTCTGCTCTGGATGTTGTTGGAATAATTATGTTTGTTATCTTTCTTACATTAGTATTTTTATATTACTAGTTGTTTTTCATTTAAAGGTTGGTTTAGTGTTCCTGGGTAAATGTAACTAACTTTACTTTAACCTCTTGAACATGTTTTTTTAAGTCTTAATCCTCTTTAGAACTTTCTGAGATACTCCTTAGTTGTAAAACTGTGTGTGTGTAGAATGTAGTTTCTGGTTTCCGCCAGGCTGGTTTCTGCCAGGCTGGTTTCTGCCAGGCTGGTTTCCGTCAGGCTGGTTTCTGCCAGGCTGGTTTCTGCCAGGCTGGTTTCCGCCAGGCTGGTTTCCGTCAGGCTGGTTTCCGCCAGGCTGGTTTCCGCCAGGCTGGTTCCTGCCAGGCTGGTTCCTGCCAGGCTGGTTTCTGCCAGGGTTACTGTGTCTCCTCCTCTTGGGTTGAACAGCTAAGTGACGCTGCCTGTGGTTCTTCTCATGAAGGTGGAGAAAATACCCGTCAGATGTGTTGTTCTGTCACTGATTGCCTTTTCTTGAATCTGATTATTCAATCACTAATTTAGCTGACAATTATTCCAATAATCAATTAGTCAGATTAATCATAATCAATTAGTCAGATTAATCATTTCAGCTGTAATAATAACTAGAATTGTAAGCAGTTATAATGGGTTCCTCCCCTGTCGACCAAGTTGGCAGATTTTCAGGACGTTTTTCTTTCTCCTGAAAGCAGTTATGATGTCATAAACAGGTACACACCTTCTGTCAGTCTCTTAGCAGCCAGCCTAGCCTAGCCTGCACAGTTTGGAGGTGTTTACGCAGCAGCTAGCATGGTCTTTGAAACGCTGAGATTCTCGTCATAACGCAGCAAGCGTCTTGTTTCTGGGAGGCCTAACTAAACCTGCTTCTCTTGCAGTGACGTGCCGTCTCGTTTGCTTCCTGTCCCTGGCCTTGTGGGCGGAGCTTGTAATGGGCCGGGCGACGCCAACGAGTTCAGTGAACTCTGACGTGCGAAGCCTCGCCGGGAGCCTGGATGCGGAGCTGCAGAATTACAGCCGCTTGCTGAAGGAGTCGGTGAGGCTCCATCTCTGGTCTCCGTTCAGCAGAAACACGCCGGCGGTTTTAATCTCACTCCGTTTCACTCTGTCGTGTTTTTCACAGAAACACTTTAAAGGCCTTCCGTCCCCAGAGTGTGAAGAGACTCTGCTCCCATGGAGCAAGGTAAGCTGGAAACAGTCGCTGGATTCAGGACAGTGACTCATCTTCATGCCAGGATTTCCTGTAAATGTGTCTGTTACCATAAGACATTCCTGGTTTAGAGGACATGATTCCTCTATTGGCTGCTATGATGAGAGTAATTATAATTATTGTGACGCACTTTGGTGTCAACAAACAACCAGATGCCCATTTAGTCTCACGCAAACTATCTTTGCTTCTTTGAGTTCTTGCCACAATTGATCTGTTTGCTCTTTGGCTCCCTGCTGGTCCCTGCTGGTCCTGCTGGTCCCTGCTGGTCCCTGCTGGTCCCTGCTGGTCCCTGCTGGTCCCTGCTGGTCCCTGCTGGTCCTTCTGGTCCTGCTGGTCCCTGCTGGTCCTTGCTGGTCCTGCTGGTCCTTGCTGGTCCCTGCTGGTCCCTGCTGGTCCCTGCTGGTCCTGCTGGTCCCTGCTGGTCCTTGCTGGTCCCTGCTGGTCCCTGCTGGTCCTGCTGGTCCCAGATCTGCTGTTCATCATTTCTTAGTTGTGGTTTTTGAGGATGAAAAAATGAGAAAATAACAATAAATCTGGAAGCTTCTCTTTGGAGTCAATCTGTCAGAAGGTGCTGAAGTTGGTCTCTGCTTTGTTTCAAAGTCATGACCAACTGTCTTTATGTAGCATGACTTAGCGTGGTTACCTTAGGAACGGTACACTGTGGTCATGAAGGATGTAGATGGCCGAGTCAGTGTACTGGCTTCTCCCTTAGCATTATACCTCCTCTACCAGCCTGGATCAGGATGAATCCATTTGTTCACCAACTCCTGACTTATCGGACCAGGCAACATGTTTCCAACCTGCAGCTTCAGTGACTGTGTGTGAATATTAGCCTCGGTTTCCTGTTGCTAGCGGTGAGGTCGTCTGCTTCAAGGTCCAACGTGATGCTAAGCATTCAGAGACGGTGCTGGAAGCAGTGATTTGACCTCTGACATCAACAAGAGAGCTTGGAGAACTTTAGGCGGTGCTAAATGCTAACTAAATGGTTATGCTAACCCTAAAGAGATAATCATTAATCTTAGTTCTGCTAACCAAACTTCAAACCAGTGGTTGAAATTTATTCAGTTTAAAGTTTGCAGATTAATTTAGGGGAAGCTAACTGCGCTAAAAGTTTTCACTAAGCAAAAATTGCTAATTGAATAGTTAGCATCACTGTTAGCGTGTTAGCGGAAGTGTGTCCACCACTAGTTTTGAGTCATTCAGGTTTTCTATGAATTTTCTCATAAAATGTTTTCATTGCAGTCGGCTGACAGCCTCTGTCAGAAGCAAACCTGCACGGAGGAAATCCAACGTTACGTTGACGAAAACCAACGAAACGTAACGGAAACTTTGGCCAAACGTATGAAGACGTTCAACGGAGATCTGCTGCAACACCTGGTGAGTTTCTGCCAGCTGATTGGAGGACAAACGGAGGAAGGATAGGGTGTTTGATTGATTGATTGATTGATTGATTGATTGATTGATTGATTGATTGATTTCAGAGTGTGGACGCCTGCCCCGTCCCGTCGTCCCCCAGCGGTCCGGTCCCGGGCCACCCGGAGTTCTCGGTGCTGGTGAAGCTCATGCAGTGCATCACCTGCTGGAGGAAGCAGGTGAGCTCGGTGGCGCAGCAGAAAACCGGATCTGTTCTGTGAACGCAGAGATCATTCAGTTCCTCAGGTTAATTTATTGGCTCCTCAGGATCATTCAGGTCAGCTGGACTGATCGACGCGCTTCCAAACAAATCCTGTAAATTCAGATCTGAGTTTTAATTTAAATGATCAGACTGACCACCTGTCCAGGTGACCCTGGCACAGCGCCCCCTGCTGACCCAGTGGGACCAGGGTCTAAGAAATGGATGGACATCTAGTTTTCTGTTTGCACTCATAAAGAGAAGCTTGAATTAATGTTTATTCCTCTTCTGGATTATCCAGCTTTGTTATTTTATGGAGTCACATTTTCCCTTCTTTGCTTTACTGTATTAAACTTTTTATTTTAAAATTGTTTTTAACTGTTGAGATTTCCTGCACTGTCTCTGTGGGGCGCTGTTGAGTATGGAGTACTGGAATCATTGGTGTACTTTGGTAACTTTTCAAATGTTTTTCTATTTATTGAATACTCATTTAATATTTAATAAAAATGTTAAGATAAACAAAAGTCTCTTGGTCACATTTAATCCCAACAGGCTGATTTTCAACTTCTGGTTCTGCTGCTTCTTCCTGGATCCAGAAACACTTTTTAAATAACAAATTTGCTCATTTTGCCTTTAATAATAAGCTACTGATTAACAATATTGATCTATATAAAAACAGTCATTATGTGATTGATTTCTCAGAATAATGATCAACAATAAGTTAAGGATGTAAGAAACAGATAAATATTAAAATGTAACATTTTATCAATATAAAATGGTCGAATATGAAACAGATTTTCATCTAGTCATTCAGATTTACACCAGTGCAAGTGTAATTTTTAACAACGATAAAGAAAACACTACAGCTACAGCCTGGTTCACACGGCAGGAACCAGGCTGGTTAATCTCTCAGATTATTTTCAAAATCTGAGAGAAAAGACACGATACATCCGAGGTACAACAGATCAGACATGAACAGGTTGGAGGAGATCTGTTCAGCCTTCAGATGTCAGGCGGGAAATCTGAGTTCAGAGAAAACAAACATGGCCGACGATGACAAGTCGATAGTTTGATGGTCATAAACGGAGGTAAAAACAACGCAGTGGACTTTGAGTGGTTTTGTTTTCCAAAGGGACGTTTCTGATTTATTCAACTTTATTAACCTAAAACACATTTTTGAAGGAGAAAATATTTTTTCTCTTAAAACTCTTCAAGTTTTCCTGTACTGTTCTAGTTATGTACAGGAAAACTTTTTAAAAACAGAAAAAACAAGATTTTATTCAAAATAGCTCATGTTCACAACATTGAATCGGTGTTTAATAATGCTGACTAGCCCCCTGGTAACCATGGTAACCCTGGTTCTGGTCCTGGAAGCCCTGGTTCTGGTCCTGGAAGCCCTGGTTCTGGTCCTGGAAGCCCTGGTTCTGGTCCTGAAAGCCCTGGTTCTGGTCCTGGAAGCCCTGGTTCTGGTCCTGAAAGCCCTGGTTCTGGTCCTGAAAGCCCTGGTTCTGGTCCAGGAAGCCCTGGTTCTGGTCCTGAAAGCCCTGGTTCTGGTCCAGGAAGCCCTGGTTCTGGTCCTGGTTGTACTTGTACTGGTCATATGTCATGTTGTTGGCATCTCCAGCAGGCATGTACCCCTGGTTCTGGTACCCCTGGTTCTGGTTCTGGTTGTAGTGAAATGGCTCAAGGTACCCCTGGTTCTGGTTCTGGTTATACTGGGCAGCCATGTTGTTGGCGTCTCCTGCTGTCATGTAGTTTGGTTCTGCAGCGCCTTCATCCGGGTCCATGAAGGCGTGGTTCTGCTCTCCGCCGTTCGGGTCGGGCTCGGAGGCGGAGTCGGCGTCGTCTTGACCAACGAGCCGCTTGTTTTTCTTTGAAGCGTGTTTTTGTCCAAACATGCGGAACAGAGACCCAGCGAGGAAAAGGTCAATGACCTGCAGAGCAAAGGGCCGTTAGCTCCCCCTTCAGGCAGCCACAGTAATTACAACTGAAATGCAGAAATCCGTCCTTAAAACCTCAATGACTGAAATTATATCAAATTGCACAAAAAATGTTATTACTTGTGATTTTTCTGTTTTGATAATTATGATTTCCTGTAATTATGACTCTAAGACTTTTTCATGGTGGAAATGGACTTTTGTCCCGTTTCATGATGAATATTCTATTACCGTATGAGCTTATGTTAATTAATCAATATTCATATTTTAATTTCATGTATTGTATAATGAAAATATAGACTCACAATTTCCTATTTCTTCAAACTTACCTACATTTTGCTCATTTCCATTGCTTAGCTGCGAGTGTCACTAAAAGCCTTAAAACCCAAATTAGAAATACATTTTATAATTTCGATCACATGTTCTCTATTTTGATGTATGATATGTAGAAGACATTTTTCAGCCTAAATGTAAATTTTACTGCAGAATCTAGTTAAGGGTTGAGATTATTTACTTAGTTAATAGGCCTGCTGCACGTTTCCTCTTTAATAAACCAGGTGTAGTTCACACTCCGACCACTAGATGGTATCTAATTACTGATAACCTTTGAATGAGAGGAAACTATCTACCGACATTAGTAGTTTTTATATTCCCTCCTCGTTTTATGCCCAGTGAAAGAGGAATGAGTGGAGGTTAAACCTTTCAGATTATTCTTACCTGGATTAAAACGAGGAATGCAGCCATGGCAACGATGGTTATGACGTTCTCCTGCAGCCATTGGTTGACATTCTGACTGCAGCTCTGCGGCATTAAACACATCATTTCAATGAACCAGTTCATTATCACCTGAGAGAAGTTGCCCCCACCTTCTTCAAATCAGACAAAATTGGTGTCAAACGTTTGTGCAACAAAAATTTTCGTTTGTGCTGCTTTGGCTTTGAAGATATTAATTAAATGCTAAAGGTCAAAAGGTCAACCAGCCCCCCCACTTTTATGAAATCAAACAAAATTGGTGTCAAACGTTTGTGCTACATTTGTGCAGCAAAACTTTTCTTTTGTGCTGCTGTAAAGATATTAAGAAGGTGGGGGGGCTGGTTGACCTTTGATGACCCCTAGAAACATTTCTTTATATCTTTAAAATGATAGCAGCACAAAGGAAAATTTTTGCTGCACAAAGCAGCACAAACGTTTGACACCCATTTCGTCTGATTTGAAGGAGGTGGGGGCCGACTTCACTCAGGTCTCATTATCAGGTGAGGATTCTCAGTTTAGACACGTTGCATGTTGTTTACAGCATCAGCACAACGCTGCAACACGCCTATGGATCCAGATTTCTGCTGTTCGTTTTAGTCGACTGTACCTGATTAAAAATCCCAGTTCCTGTTCCAATCACCCTTTCATTGGTGCTATTGGTTTCCAAGCACCAGGACGAGTTTGTGCTAGACTGAAAGGACCGGAAACAGGAACACGGCAGCACGTTCCCACTCGTCAGGTTCAGAGTTTGAACGAAGGAGTTCTTGAGCCAGTCGTCCGGTCCATTTATTCCACAGCAATTAGTCTGTGAGCCAGAATCAAGACAAATATTAACCAGGCGTCTTTTATTTTAGCCAGGACTGAAGTGATGTTGGAGAAACTCACATAATGTTGAACGTTATCCATGACTCTGTCGGCTCTGCTGCTGCGGTTGCCGTACTGAAATATGATGTTACTCACGGTTTGAGTCAGATTAACATCAATCTGGTGAGGGAAAACAACGGTAAACTACGATCTTTGAGAAAGACTGAATTAAACACGAAAACAGACCGAAACATTCACACATGCATTCAAACCACACCAGAGTTCAACTGAATTACAATTGTTTGCTTTGTGGTTCACATCAGAGTTCGATTATGCATTCATACCTCCACAAACGAACCGGACTATTTAGGCAGATGTACTGGAGTTGGATTACAGCGGATTACACAGTGCTGGTGTGAACTAACCCTAAGCAGCCCAACAATATCGACATTCTTGTCTTTCGAGTGAAACAAACTGATTACATGTAGAAAAACGTTACTTTTTCCTTCTTCTGTTCACTAGTCACTATTTTCACAACCGTCATCAGGATCACTTAAAAGAAATATTTACTTTCTGATTTAATTGGGCCTCTGTCTCTTTAAAAACTCCAGCTCTTTCTGAAGCTCCGCCTCCAGGAAGTTGTCCCAACATGGCTCCTCTATTAACCCTTTAGCATTTTTACCAGCATTGCTCTGCAGCAGTTCCTAGAATGAGCTCAGCAGATGTTTGCTAATTGCTGCTGGCTAGTCTGAAGGGGCTGCGTGGGGGAGGAGCTGCAAGGAGGCGGGGCTAGGTCCACCCAGGCGTTTTTTCAGCTGAATGGTTGCCATGGAGATTAAAGTATTTCTCAGACATGAAAGAGTCAAAGGAAAACTCCAGGTTTATTTTTGATGAGGGAAAAACATTAAAACATTTAGGGGAAAAAAAGTAGATTTTACGTGTTAGAGCCGCTGTGAAGAGAACTGACCCTGTTTCTGTACAGGAGCAGCAGGAAGGTGACGAACAGCTGACCCAGGACCAGAGCGATGATGAAGCAGAAGTACTGAGGAGGAAGAGCGCTCAGAGTGGTGAGCAGGTAGCAGCTGTTTTCCCCCCAGCAGGGAATCATGGGAAACTCACCACCAGCAGCAGGAACCGTTTCTCCAGCACAGCTCCAGTACACCCAGTCAGGCTGACCAGTGCCACCACTCCACCGATTACAAACAGACCCGCTGCCACCACCTGCAGCTCCTCTGGACGCAAAAACACGAAACCCATAAAAACCACAAAATAATAAAAAATGTAAAAAACAGAAAAAAACACAAAAACCATCAAAACCACAAAATAAGAAAAAATGTTAAAAAAACCCAAAAAAACATAAAAACATAAAAAACACAAAAAATAGAAAGCTGAGACGGCTTTGGGGTGAAGAAGGTCACACCACCACCAGACCTGACTGGTGCTAACTGGGCCACACTAAGGACATAATTAATAAACTATGAGAAATAAGTTAAAATATTAGGACTTTATTGCCATATTATTTTGCTTCATGCTCATGTAACGTCATTCTTGTACATTTATGACTTTATTCTTATATTGTTTCAATTTATTCTTTTACAACTTTATTTTTGTAATATTATCAGTAACATGATGACTTTATTCTCATATTTATTTCTGGTATTTTTTAGCCCTGTTCTCCACCAGAGACTTTCTTGGGATCTGCAGGATTTCTCTTTGTAGGTGGGAAGTTTCTGAAGCATCAGATCCAGTCTTGTTGTGGACCCGGATCGGGACAGAACCACCAGAATTCAAAATGAAACTGTTGCAAATTTAGCAGAAATTTTTCCTTTTCTTTAATTCATTGGGTGGCAGAAAAACCCACCTGCCTTACTTCAAATGGCAAAGATAAATAAGTCCAAGTCATTTATACCCAGAGAAACAGGAAGTGGTGGATTATTAAACAAAAGATCCTACAAACTCTGATGCCGTTAGAAATGTGATTTAAAATCTCCTGTATTTACATTTACTTTACTGGAAATTTCAGTTTTCATCGTTTCCTGTGGGGAGATTTTCCTGACCCTGAATAAATGTTACGCTGTTCCTTTAAATAAAAGTATTTGTTTTGGTACCAGAGGAGAGGATGTTCAGGAAGCTTCCATTGTCGAAGAGGATCCAGATTCCACAGCCCATAACGCTCAGACCCAGAACCTGCAGAGAAATTCAGACCTGCGTGATGTTTATGAAACAGGTTCCAGGTGAGAGAAACACCCGAGCGACAGAAGCAAAGAGGAGCCATGCGTGCTAGCGCGCTGCTAGCGCGCTGCTAGCGCGCTGCTAGCGCGCTGCTAGCGCGCTGCTAGCGCGCTGCTAGCGCGCTCTGCTAGCGCGCTCTGCTAGCGCGCGCTGCTAGCGCGCTCTGCTAGCGCGCGCTGCTAGCGCGCTCTGCTAGCGCGCGCTGCTAGCGCGCTCTGCTAGCGTGCTAAATGTAAGCTAAAGTGGGATTGATGCTAAAATTTAATTTATGCTAAAACTGATGTTAAATTATGATATATATATATATATATATATATATATATATATATATATATATATCCTAAAACAAAATTTAGAATATGGCAAAAATGAAAGGGAATTTATGCTAAAACTGAATTTAAATTTAGGCTACACTAAAACAAAATATATGCTAAAATGTAATTAATACTAAAATGAAATGAATGCTAACCTGAATTTAAGCCAGTTTAGCATTAATTTAGACGGATTCTATCATAACTTCCATTGTGCACATTTTGTTGTTGTGTTATGATTTTTGCATTTTGTTGATCTTTCTGGGCCACCGTACTTCTGAACATCTGATCAAAACAGTTAAATCTCTTTCTTAACAAGTCATAAAACGATGCAAAAGTCTGAAACAATATAACCTTTCAGCTGAAGCAAGGAGAAGCCTCTGAATCCTGGGCGTCCCTAAATCAATAATCAATCAATTATTTTACTTATAGCACTTCATGGCTCTTCCCTGGAAGCTTAAACAGACATTAAAACCCCAGAAGAGGCATCAGAGCTTCACATGTCATGATAAGTTATTTCCAGCCTTTAACTCCTTTACAGAAAAGATTCAACATGATCACTTCCTGTTGCTTCCTGTCACAACAACCAGGAGGAGCAGAAAGACTGAAAGCAAAGAAACTGGATCTGGAAACAGGAAATGTTCTTCAAAAACATCAAAGTTAATGTTAAACTCTGAGGAAAAACCAAACATCTGAGAAATATTTAAAAAGATGACAAACAAAACCAAATCTCCAGTTAGGAGTCAGAAGAACCTGATTTAATTGACTTAAAGCAAGTTGATGAAAATCCAGGAGAAACTCACCAGGAAGACGGAGTTTAAAACTGCGAAGCAGAACTTCAGCGTCTCGATTTTCACGTCCAGCTTCATCCTGACAGCAGCAGGTCGGCACCGTTCTGTCGTTTTCTGTCGTTTTTCTGTCGTTTTTCTGTCGTTTTCTGTCGTTTTCTGTCGTTTTTCTGTCGTTTTCTGTCGTTTTTCTGTTATTTTCTGTTTTTTTCTGTCGTTTTCTGTCGTTTTCTGTTATTTTCTGTCGTTTTCTGTCGTTTTTCTGTTATTTTCTGTCGTTTTCTGTCGTTTTTCTGTCGTTTTTCTGTTGTTTTCTGTCGTTTTTCTGTTATTTTCTGTTTTTTTCTGTCGTTTTCTGTCGTTTTCTGTCGTTTTCTGTCGTTTTCTGTCGTTTTTCTGTCGTTTTCTGTCGTTTTTCTGTCGTTTTTCTGTTATTTTCTGTCGTTTTCCGACAACAGATCCGCAGCAACAGAGACGTTCTCCAACAAACCGCTTCGCTTCCCTCTGGGAACCAAGTCTGTGCTGAGATCAAAGGTCACTTCCTTATTACCTGTTAAACATCAAACGCTCAGGTGGTTTCCATGGAAACGAACACCAGGTGTTTCCTCTGATCCCACCTGAAACCCGGAAACTCATTTTCATCTCGTTTCAGAGTTAAAGTCCTAAAGAAAAACACAAACTTGCTACATTTCCCATCATCCTTTGGGGCGTTTGGGACCAGGAAGTTCTGTTATTTTTATTTCAGTTTTCTGATCTGTTTTCCAACCTGGACCAGTTCATGAAGCTTTTATTGCTTAAATAAATTTATGTTTTCAAAACCTTCTGGGTTTAGAGTTATATTTAAAGTAATTATCATCATGTGATTAATCCATTATAAGTTTATAGTTAAATGAAAATCAACAGTTCTTTATAGTTTGATGATGAAAATATTTTTATGTGAATAAATTAAGCTCGAGTTTTGGTGTCGATATTAAATGAAAGCAGATTTTTGGTTTCATTGTTTTTCATCCAGCGGCCAAAAGGTGGCGCTGTTTCACGTTTTGCTTCTCATTCTCGTCTTTTCTGCAAGACAAAAATCATGATGCAGTAAAACTCCTAAAAATATATTTTGTTTCAAAAAGTTATTCATCAGAAAATGTGACTTCACAGAATATTACAACAGTTTTCACTGCAAAATGTCACATTTTCACTAGAAAACTCATCTTTCATGAAAATCTCCTGGTTTTGTTGTTTTTCAGGTCTGATTCATAACTAAATATTTAATTCACCAGCAAAATATTTAGGTTCAAAATAAACATTTGAAAATTGAATGCTTAATATTGAAAATAGATATTTAAGTACCTCTGAGGAAAGTGTTTAGTTGGCAAGATAAAGATTTATGCTTTAATAGTTTGCAAACTAAGCATTTAGCCTAAAAAATAAATATTTACCTTGCCAACTAAATATTTAGCTAGTGAATTAAATATTTAAAATGTATCAATAAAAAATGAACACATTTTTTCTGGCAGGCTAAATAAACCAAATTACTGCTGTTAATGTTTTACAGTGTAACGTTAGAAACAGCTGCCCTGCAGCAGCGTCTTACGGTGGAAACCTGTCTGCTCCCATCAGAAGGCCTGGAGCGTCCCCTGGGGGCCCTCGCACCTCGATGTGAGAACCTTCCCTCCAGATTCAATCAGCGCGACCCGGACAGGAAGCCGCTGCAGATCCGACAGGTGAACAAACCTGCGCCGTTCCCACGTCCATCAGGAGCAGCGGCAGGTTTCACCCGACAGCCAATCAGCTTCACCGCTCCCCGACAGCCAATCAGCTTCACCGCTCCCCGACAGCCAATCAGCTTCACCGCTGCCCGACAGCCAATCAGCTTCACCGCTCCCCGACAGCCAATCAGCTTCACCGCTCCCCGACAGCCAATCAGCTTCACCGCTGCCCGACAGCCAATCAGCTTCACCGTTCCCCGACAGCCAATCAGCTTCACCGCTGCCCGACAGCCAATCAGAGTCTAGCTCTCCGCTCGGTTTCTGATTAAAGCGTCTGATTGATCAGAGGCTGCAGATAATAAACCAGACATTCAAGTGACTTTACCTGAAGTCAACCAGCAGAGGGCGCTGCGATGCACGCAGAGCCATCTTCATGTTGGGAATGAATACAGAGAAACGGAAAGTTTCCTTCATCTAGAAGCTTTTTAACATTTTTTACGTCTGGAGCCGTAAAATCCTCCTCTGGCCTCAGCAAACACTCTTCGTGTTTCTCAGCAGGAAAAATGTCTTCAGGCCAACAATCCATCAGGAAACCCCAATTCTTCTCTGGAGACATCACTGGGAACAATGGAGTTATAAATTAGTTTAACTGGGGAGGGCTGACTGGGAGCCGAGCTGAACGGAACCAGAACCCAGAATGATGCAATCATTTCCTGTTCCTATCTGTTGGTTCTGCTTCACTAGAAATGAGCAGCAGTGGATCAGGAAGAGGATTCAGATGTAACAAAACGTTTATTTAGTTTATAAAGCGTTTAGCTTTCCAACCGATTTACATCTGATCTAAATGATGTAAATCAGTTGGCCGTTAAGTTACCAAGATATTTAGTTTAACCTCTAATAGCTTGTAAACTAAGCATCTAGGCTAAAAACTAAATAGTTACCTTGATAGTCAAATATTTAGAAAGAAAGCTAAAAGTTTTGCTTCAAACAATATTTATCTTTATAACTAAATACTTTGCTCAGAGGGATGTATTTAGTTTGAAGTTTAATATTTAGCATGCTAAGAAAAATAGTTTCAAAATAAATATTTAAGGTCTGTGGTTTGGTTGGTAGAAACCACCGGTCCTCCAAACGAGTGTGTGAGTGAGTGAGGCTGTGTGTGTGTGTGTGTGAGGCTGTGTGTGTGTGAGTGAGGCTGTGTGTGTGTGAGTGAGGCTGTGTGTGTGTGAGTGAGGCTGTGTGTGTGTGTGTGTGTGTGAGGCTGTGAGGTCACATGACTCATCAGGAAGGTTCTGCTGGTCCGACCCAGGGAAAGGTTTCATGTTGGGTTCTGTCCAGAACCGGATCCTTCTGACTGTAAAATGTTTTCTGCTGGACCTGATGTGGTGACAGAAAACGGCCTTAACACTGTAAAACCAAACAGCTCCTCCAGTTGAATCTTCTCGTTTTTCTCGTGTTTTAACTTTGACTTAGCCGAGATTAAAGCAACAAACTGAACCAGAAAACAGCAGGAAGAAAAAACTGGATCTCATTTGATCTGCCTGATTTCCCGTCCCACCACTGCTGCTAATGCTAATGCTAATGCTGTGAAAAAGGTTGTGGGTTCAGATCCCATCAGAACATTCCTGAGAGAATGTTGTTCTCCAGACAACTCCTCCACTTCCTGTGATGTCATCAGGGTTCTGTCTGCTCCTGTCCTAAAGGAGTTTTATTCCGGTTCTGATCAGGTTCTGATCCAGCTCTCTCTCTCTGAGGCCACGCCCCCTCTCCCTCTCCCTCAGAGTCTCAGTCGGCTCCAGCGTCTCGTCCAGGATGAACGTCCCTCTCTCTCTCTCGATTGCCCTGATCCTGTTTTCCTGCTACGGTGAGTGACCTTTGACCTCTGAGCTCCTAACTGACCCCAGTCAGTCTGCTGAACGACCAGGAAACGGTTTTTACTCTGGTTCACTCGCAGCTTTCGCATCTGCAGAGTCTTAAGGAGGAAACAGTTTAACACCAGTCCTAAAGTATTTACTAAAGTATTTATGACAGTATTTACTAAAGTATTTAGTTTTTCTGCCTTTGTGTTTTTGAAGATAAATCAGGTTTTAGACAAAGTGGACTTAAAGGGTCATTCTGCTGCGTCTCATTTCTGTTCTTGTTTTTGTGGTTTTTGTGACTAAAATGAATAAGAAAACATTTGTTTTCAGCCAGCGGAGGGAATCAGAGATCTGTGCCGTGTGACAGGCTCTCGGACCTGTAGAGACCTGAACGCTGCACGTCGGCCGTCACACACACTTTTGTTTGAAATGTTAATCCTGCTGATGAGGAAGGAAAGAAATGCTGGGATTACCTGAGTTTAAGTTAAAATCTCTGAGCTGCAGCAAGAATCAAGCAAACGACTCTTCATAAAACTGTTTATGTGACAGATAAAGGAGAACAGCTACAGGATTAAAGACGTTTCTGTAATTAGATGGTCTGTTAAAGAAACGCCTGGAGGTTAAAATTACCCTGAAACTAAACATCATTAAAAGACGGGATTGTTCCTCAGAACCAGCGCCAGTCTAACCGGGTCACAGGAGGTTCCCGGTTCTGTTTGGACGTCCATCAGAACCAGCGCCAGTCTAACCGGGTCACAGGAGGTTCCCGGTTCTGTTTGGACGTCCATCAGAACCAGCGCCAGTCTAACCGGGTCACAGGAGGTTCCCAGTTACCCGACCCAGTTAGCATTCTGACTCCAAATTGACTTTGAGAATTTTCTCAAATTTCCCCCAGAATGCTCAGCTTAGATGGTTCTGACCCGGTTAAATCCTCAGAACAATTCAGGAAACAACGCGCTAACAGCAGAGCTAACTCTTAGCTTAGCGCTTTGCTAACTTTGAAAACGTTTAGCGCACTTCGTTTCTCTTAAGTTCATTTTTCCAGATAAATTTACTTGACAGTTTTGTAAAAATTCAGTTGAATAAATTTCAACATCTGTGTTGAAGTTTAGATTATTAACTATTAAGAAATCTTCTAGTAGTTAATGATTATATTTATGCTCTTATTTTGAAGGTGTGGAAGTCTGTTTATGCATAAATTCCATTTCCTCTCTTCATGTTTTATCTTTATTAATAACTTTATTAAAACAAGAAACATTCCCAAACAATAGAGAACAAGACATAAACATGAAGACAATATCTCCAGTAAGAGTAAAAAGTATTTAGTAATTTAATCTAATTAAGTGCTTAGTATCTGAGCACAAGATTTAGCAAAAAATCTCAAGTTATGTAGTAACAGTAAATTTTGGAAATTTAAAAACTAAAATAAATAAACTTAACATAAATTAATCAAAAATAACATAAAATAGATTTTAGGCAGAAGAAACTTTTCCAAACTACTGTCAGGTAAGTAGCGCACCGTGGTGGCGTTAGCTGAAAAGCTAGCTGTTAGCTAAAGCGCTAACCACAAACAGCCCTGCTAATGCTAAAGCGATGTAACAACAAGGTATTATCAAAAGCTAATGCTAAAACACCAAATGAAAAATTAGCTCTGCTATTAGCGGATTAGCAGGTTAGCATATCGGTAGTTCTAGTGTTTACTGCACCTTTAATTTACCTCCAAACATTAAGACAGTTCTGTTCTACAAACACATTTTCTCCAAAGTGTTTCTCAAACCGCTAGTTAATCCACCTCTGATTAAATCTGTGTTTTAGTTTCACATTTTGAATTAAAATGCTGAAATCAAAGAACGTTTTGAAGCTATTCCGTGTTGTCTGCAGCGTTTGGCTTCCTAACACTAAATGACTTCAGGTTTTCATGAAGAGCCATGAAGCCTCAGAACATGAGTTACTGCCTCACTGCGGTCGAGCCGCTGATTGTGTGAAACCACAGAACAAGTGAACCCAGAAACAAACTGAGTGAAGAAATGAGGATTTACTGTGAGAAGGTTGCAGTGATGTGGAGCAGTTTTTTTTAATATGAGCCGAATACGGATGTTTCCAACGAATCCAGAGGAGCTGCAGGTTCCAGGTTTAAAGTCCTTCAGTCGAGAACTCGGGACGAAATGCAGCGAGAGGACTGACTCGCTGCCCTCCATCTGACCAACACACCTTCCTTCTTTCTGCTGCTGTTTTATCGTGATTTTTGTCAAAACAGCTTCAGTTAGGAAATGATTCTCTGGTTCTGGAGTTTGCTGACAAGCTGCAGTTTTTGTTTGAACAGAAAACTGTTTGGGTTTTTAGGCTGATATGTGACTTAATCAGACGTTGTGCAACAGGAAGTTCATTTACAGGCCTCCACACAAAATAAAACAATTTCATATATTTCAATAAAATGAAACCACAAACTATTTAAAAATCACTTTTCTTTATTTATTGTGACAATTATTCTACAAACTGTTTTAACTAAATGATCCAACTAACTGGAATGATGTGACATTAAAGGACTGAAAGCTGCTGCAGAAACATTTCAAGAATCTGAAAGAATTTGATTCTTATTTTTCTACAGCAGAGGAAGCAAAAATGTCAGTTTTATTGCTAAAATATGTGAATATGCAGCTCAAGGTGTTATTAAATAAAAAATATCTAAAAGTTAAACTCAAATTAATGCAGAGAAAATTACTTTTAGCTGAGCTTCAAACTCTTAGCTAATCTTTGTGTTGTTGTTTTATTGGTTTTAGCAAAAATAATCTGCGGATATAAATGATGTTTATCTGCTAAATATCTTTTCACATTAAAGCAGAGAAATATTTCCAAAACGCAGAATGAGAAATGGATAAACAGAAGCATTTTGCTCACCTTTATTCAGGTTTTCTTACCTTTAATCTTCACTTACAGATTTACATTCTGTCCAGATTCAAACATTTCCATGTTAAACATTGAAGATCAGCGTATTTCATAAAGTGAAATGTCTTTAGCAATGCTTAGCCTTTTGAGAAAGTTCTCATTTTAGTTGTTAGGAAAGATATTTTCTAAATAATTGCCTAAATATTTAATAAATTGTCCTGAATT